>QOZY01000107.1:0-158320 GCA_003351005.1 Cystobasidiaceae sp. HBUAS51001 | reverse complement strand
AGCGTCTGGCTCAGCCGCGCCGGAGGCTCTTGAGTTTCAAAGAACGCTTCAGCCGAGAACTGAGTATGCTGAGAGTCCATGGTAACGCTGGAAAAGCGCCTGCTGTGCGCAGAACGGCCTTGAAGCCAACTATGTACGCTTTCGATTCAATGCAAACCGTCAAGCTGCCAACAGCAAGGCGATCGCTTGCGTCCCGCCCGAACAACAACTACAACGAGGAGCAGGACAACTACTTCAGCGGCAGCACGGCGCCTTGTATGACCTCAAGAGCCTTCAACAGCTTCTCATCCTCGAATCTACAGCTGAAAGCTTGAAGACAGATAGGGGTGTTGGCGTATCGTGGGGCGGCATCTGCAAGGTGTACTGTCAGCCTCTTACCGTCTTGCTCGTCTCCGAGAAATGCTTACATATGCTGTGGGCTTCCTCTTCTGCTTCAGATGCAGCAGTGAGCTTTGTTTCCGCGCTGTCTTCCGCCAAATCAACAGACAGCCCCGTCGGAAATACTGCCGCTGGCCACTCTAGAAGATTGTCTGAACGACATTGTTCATCACTTGGGCGCAGTACTGGGCAGGCCGCCGGTACTCACAAACGGATGTGTAACCCCAGTGCCTGCAGGTGCCGAGCTGGGGAGCAGTCTGGACTTGTGCTGGACAAATCACAACGTCTACCTCCATTCTCTGCCAATAAGCCAGATACTCATTGCGGAAGGCGTCTCGTCTGGCATTGACCTGCAAGCCATAACGACGACGTTGACTCCCTGCACACGTGCAAGCAAAAGGCTGCGGCTTACCTCCCACAACTCCTCTATTGACCGCCTTTTAACGCTGGGTCGGTCGAGTAGCCATTGCATCAGTGGTAAAATAGGCTCTCCTGCTATTTTGGCTGTTTCACGGAGCCGTGCTCCGCCATCCGGATAATAGAGAGCGTTCTATCAGGTGCCGGGCCCATCAGCAGTGCAACGATAGTCAAGCCTGTACCTTCGAGCGAGGTAAACTCACAATCACGTCGATTCCTTCGGCATGCCGGTATGGCTCTGTCAACGTCACGAGTTCATCAGAAAAGTGTCGGCACAATCTCAACTTGCAGTCTCAACTTACCAAAAGGGACAACCTCGAATCTCGCATCAGCTCGCAGCGCTTCGACAAGTTTCCGCACGCCTCTGGCTATTGGCGGGTGAGGCCTGATAACCCCATCGTGTTGCATGTACCCCACTCTCATCCTTCCTTGCGCTCCTTTCCAGTGTGGCTCAACTTCGAGCTGCCATGGAATTGGTAGGGTGCCATGCTCGCGCAGCCAGGGTTGGCTATCGAGCACGGTCTTATAGATCAGCTGCAAATCGCGTAAACTTCGACACTGCGGTCCCGACGTGGATGAGATCGAGTCGAAGCCACCATTGATCTTGAACGTGTTATCTGAAGCAACATTTCAGTGCCGTTGTGGTTGACTGGCAATGCGCAAGAGCCTCACCTCTGGGCATCCGCCCGACGGTGGGCTTCAGCGTCCACAGCCCTACACAAGCTGCTGGCTGCCGCAAGCTCCCTCCGATATCAGAGCCGAAAGATATAGGAGATCCATCGAAAGCCATAAGAGCGGAGCATCCCCCCGACGAACCTCCCGCGGAAAGCGAAGTGTTCAGAGGGTTGAGGGTTTGTCCCCAGAAAGATTGGCATTCTAGCGCCATGATAGCTTGTGGTAGGGTTGTTCGGCAGTAGACAATCGCTCCTGCTGCTATCAGAATCTCTATATAGTGCGAATGACTGTCTGCGATTTCGACATTGCTGAAGCCAGCAGAGGAGACTTGGCCTTTGACTTTATAGTTGCTCTGTGTAACGTCACGGCAGATCAGAGACGGTCATTTGAGATCAGGTACGGCATGTCTGCTCACCTTGACACTGATAGGTAGACCTGCGTCATTACAATTGTTGAGCACATTCACATGTCTTTGAAACTGGCGAGTGCAACTCACCATGGAGCGGTCCAATGGGCCTGCCAGTCCGACTGGAGTGTTCGTCCAGCTCTTTCGCTCTCAAGAGAGCATCTTCGTAATAGAAACCAGCAAGACAACACACCGCTTGATGTGCAATAGCGGCTCGTTTCGCAAAAGCCGTGACCAGACTACTTGAGGATATGCTTCCATTACGTAGCTTTTCGAGGAGAGCAGTTGCGTCATAATTGCGACTGGTGACCTCGAGCTCATGCTCAGTGAGCAAGCCGCATGCATGTGCTAGAGGTCGGACGTCGCATCCAGACGGGTAGTCGGCTAGCAGCTCTGTAGGTACTACCCATTGTGGCGGTATGGCATCGTTGACCACCCGCACTGCCTCCAAGGCATGCTAGGGAGGCCAGTTTCAGCGTCATTGCGATGCTCTTGTTGTGAGTCACGGCCCACCTTTGGCCATTTTATTTCGCCTTGTTCGGATCTCCGCTCGAACCGGCTATCACCATGTGCCGCCATCCCAGAATGATCCAGGTAGACTGCAAGACCAGAGCTTCTCCAACGCGGACGTCAGATCTTGTCCAGTCGATTCGATACTGCCGATGGACGACTGAAGAGACAATGAACGCTGATGGGCAAGCTCGGCATCTCAAGATGGGCTCCGATCACCCTTCAGGCCGGACTGCCTGCATGTGAGCGCGAAGTGAATTAAGAAAGATGGGTGCAGTTGCTCCTCTACAGCATAAAATATAGGGTATAGTGGTAGACACGCCGTTCTTCAATCAAGTCGCAGTGCTCCTGCTTCGTCAATAGCCGCCACCTGCGCGTACATTGCTTGACATCAAGGCAGTACCTGCTCTTGTTTAAAATGAACAGGCGCACGACATGAAGGCTGACAATTGCCGTCGATGATGCAAGCTATCATATTGCATCAAGTTGCGTCCTTCACGCAGCATCTCTGCGAGCTGCCGGTAATTGACCTGGGCAGCTTTGGTTTTCCATTTCCACGTGCCTTTTTTCCAGCTGGCAGAGGCACGCAGACCAGAAGAATAGCTAAACCTTGAGTGCGCGCCCTGGTCACCCTGGTAGGTTGAACGTCGCTGTTCGTGGACAGGACGGAGCTCTCCGAAGTCGACTAGCAGCAATATGAAGCGGGACGCCGTTTGCCCGTGCTACCGTAATGGAGGTATTAACTAATAAGCTGAAGGTGGCGTGAAAATGCGCGCATCCGGCATTGACATGCGCCTGTACGGGTTGTCCCTTGCCATGGGCCCGACATGTCCCTGCACTGTGCTGGCAGTGCGTGTACAGAGCAAAACTGACACCGCATCATCACTCGCAGAGGTCTTCGAGTAGGTCGGCCTGGCCCGAGCTTTCTAGCCTCGACGCTAAATGGACACCGCTCCGTTATTATGGGTCGCAGCCAGACTTGACAGCTGCAAGACGGCAACAGCAGTGGCATCGACGACAGTATCGCTCTGTGCATTCGCTGGGTACGAGCCTGCTCCAGGCGCAACGAGGCGCACTGTTTGGTGCGAGTTCTGCAAACGAGTCTGGCAGCTGGACCGTCGTAACCTAAAGTCTGGACAAGCTTTCGCAAGGCTGGTTGGAGACGAGGCGCCGCAGCTCACCTGCTGCTGATCATTTGCAAAGTCTGGTCTACCGGTATCTCTTGCAACAACTCAGTGTTCGCTCAAAACGCGCTGCAACAAGGACTCGCAAGAACAGCGCAGACTCCTCCGAATCTCCACTATAGTCAGATCTAGACGGGCGTGCTCTTGACCTGGCTCAATAGCGCCACGTTAGACGTAGTCTCGCCCTTCTGGCGCTTCATACTCACAAAAGCCGGAGCACAGAACCTCGCATGCAACCACCAGCGTAGTTACTGCTCCCTGCAGCCGTCCACGCACGAAACCGCACCGCTTCGAGTCGTCTCTTCATACAAGGGTGATCGACAGGCTGTAGTACACAAGAACGTCATCACACAAGCATCAGGCGTCAGGCGAGCCTCTCGAGGATATACAATCAATCCTATATCATCAAACGTCTGCAAAATCATCCTCTACTCGTTGCTAGGTAGACTCTATGCAGCGTGTGGCGCTCGTGGTGTCACCGTCGTCAAAAAAGAACAGAAGACGGTGTTGAAGGACAAACAGTAAGCAGCACAAGCCATCGACAGAAAGCCATATATCTGTAGTGGGTGTTGAAGTGGCTTCTGGAGCTCTGCTGAGCGTCTCATCTGGAGAAGACACAGGGGCTCGGGCAAATTGCTGCCGACCCAACCCGCAGCAAGCGAGCAATTGCGGTGGCTCCCGGCGTCAGAGGGTGGACCGACACCATGAACAACAACGATACAGAAGAATCTGCTACAAGAGCAAGTCCATATGACCATTCTTCAAGCTCTACCAGCCGGCGCTTGTCTACGCAACATCCGCGACCAAAAACGGGCGCCAGCGATGCCTCGTCTGCTCCAAGTGCACGAAGCCATTCTTCTGCCGGATCTGGATCCTTGGGGAGAAACAATGTCAAGGCTGGCCCTTCTAGCGAAAATCGGATCGATCCAGCTTTGCGTGATCATCAACAATATCCGTAAGTCTGACTGCTCTTGCGTCTGTATCCTTTGGCAACTTGCCGCCCTACGTCAATCCAACCCTCATGAATCACAAGCTCCACATCCATTCTACAAAATCTGCGTTTCTCTCCCGCTATCTGCGTATGCGATCACGCTCTCGCATGGACACCTGGGGACTTCGTGCATCGCGCTCTTCGGCGGCCATGCCTTACACGGACAACGTGCTCGCGGCCTTACAAGAGACCATAGGAACATGCTGCTCTTGACGGACGTCTCGCAATGGGCACAGCGTGCTCAAGCTCGTGAATGCACGCCCGCGGTAGCGTCGCATGCCATCTTGCGTAGACTACGAGGGCTAGCCGGCCAGCGACACGGCCAGTCGGCTCACTGCAATGAGCTAGCGGCGGAGGCATGGCGAGAGCGCTCTCCTCTGGCTTCTGGAGGCAGCGATCACGGTTGCCCGCAGCAGTGGCTTCTTGTGATTTCCTTGGGCCAGTAGAGGTCTGCTGTGGGGTTATCCCGGCCCCCAAAAAAAAGAAGATAAGCTTCGAGCCGGTCACCCGAGCATGTTGCATGGGAGACCTGTTCATCGCCAGAAAAGAGCTCGCTTCTTCGCAGCTATAGACTCGCTCCTGCACGGTCTGCGTGTGTGTATGGGAATCATAAGCTGACTTGTGACTGCTTCAAACTCTGCTCCTCTCTCTCTCTCGTGGTCCCTTCCCATAATTTTCACCCTCGACCGCATACTACATAACGGTCCGCATACTGCATACTGCACACCGCGCCCCATCGACATCGCAATCTGTTATACGACCTCCTGCACCTCCTCGCATTTCCGTCGCCGGCCCTATGCACGCGCCTTTCGCACGTGCATTCATGGCGTTCTCCACGCTTCTTCCACTTCCTCCTCGGTTCTTGGCTTGGCACGCGATATGCCAACCTGCACGCAATGCGACAATGATGCGGCCACGTCACTTTATGCCCGCCCCTTGGGACACGACCGGAACAATGCACATGGCCCGATTCGTAACCAACCATTGCGTATACGACACGCGGGCCCGTATGATTACTTCAACGACACATTCGCCAAAACTCGACTCCCACACACTTGATGCCTCGCTCGACATCCGTCGGTCCCGTTTGCCACATACAGACAAGGCCCTGCAGACCTCAAGTGCGACGGTGAAGCTGCTCTACAGCAATCGCGACACAACAGCAGCGACATGACGCAGCAGACACAAACATCGTCATCGGTCAGAGCTCCTAAAATTGTGCCTATACCATCGCGACCTGGCTCTGCCAGAGACCTGACCAATTTGTGAGTGATCTTGAAGCCTCCTTCCCTTCCCTCCATGGGCAGGTCTCTACTCGCGGCAGACCACTATACTTCCCGCGTCTATATGCCAAACGCCGTCCGTCCCAACAAGCATGGAGTGTTTGGCCGTGTTTGAGCAGCCCAAAGAGAGCGATGACCGAGCACTACGGATCCAGATCAATGCAGGTTCAATGCCGAGAACAGCCGATTCCTAAACGCCGTGTGTGACAAAATGCAATATCGGTCCCTGTCCCTGTCTGAACCTGCGGAGCCAGCAAACTCCTTTGGCTTTGTTAGATCTCGCTCGGTCGCCTCATGGCTGGCCATAGCAATCCCTCTCCTCTTCCCCTCCCACTCCCTCACTCCCTCACCCTCTCCTCTCCCGTTGTGAGGCTTTTCCAAGCGAGTGACTAGATAGCTGACTTGGGTTCCTGCTCCTCTTCATGATACCATGCTCCCTTGGCCACTGTGGGCATGAACGGTAAACGGGGTTCGTTTACCTCATTCACGGTTATGCCTATATGCGCTACCTCCTTGCGCATTGCACTTGGACGATCTACTTGTGAACGCTATTCTGTTCTCTGGCATCAATCGTATCGTCTTCGGCCGTCGCGCCGCGATAACTTGGGCTCCTCGCAACTGGATCCGACCGAATTCCAAATCCCATCCTGTCACCCTGTTCTTCAAAACGGCAACAATGGCACACCATACGTGAATATCACGGGTTTATGAACGCCATCTCCACCATGCCGCCGCTGCCGCCTCGACTTCTCTCGTCTTCGGATCACGCACGCGCGACTGATTTGGCCCGCGCACGTGCTTATTTGCGACGTCCATCAAATGGTGGCCATTCGCCGGTTTACATTGTTAACTTCAGCGAATACAATCTGGTCGTACGACAGCAGCCAAAGCAAGCACGCCTCTGCAGCAGCGTAGACAAGCGTACGTCAATATTTTGCAAACGGAATTGGATGCCGACATGGCGATATCAGAACTAATGAGATGGGTTCATGTAACGGCACAGAGCCTAAGGGTCCCGTAGACCCTCCTCCGGTAGTCCGCTTGCAAATTTCTCACTCCACTACATCCCATTCGCAACAGAACCCCTCGCCTACTGCATTCGAACCGGAAGGAAGAGAGTCATCCCCTTGCTCACCGGCTAGTAGCGGCACCACATCCCAGACATCCCACGTGCACCAAAGAGCGAGCTCGGATCACCTCACATCAGCTTCTTTGATTCAGAGTCCGTATCTATTCTGCTTCGCTGCTCTTTGCAAAGCCGATGAAGATGAAGAGCTTTTCCTGCTCGAGGATGGCAAAACCAGATACATCACAGGGAACGTCGTCAGCAGCCTCTACCATCTCAAGGACCCCAAAGATGGCTCTGCGGAAGGGTTCTTTGTGTTTCCAGGTAAGGGCGCTCGTCCACGTTCTGCATCTACGCACACACATGAGCTGACTCGCTCGCCACTCATCGCGAAGACATCGGCGTACGGGTCGAGGGATCTTTCAGACTCAAACTGTCGCTTTTTGAAATGGTGGAGTGAGTTTCGTCTATTGGTACTCGCCCACTGTCCACCAGTCTTGTACTCTCGCTGACGTGCTGTACAACGTCCGGCGTTGCCAGCGCTACTGTTCATCACTGCAAAACAGTCTATACGGAGCCTTTCCACGTATACTCCCCTAAGCGGTTTCCAGGAATGCAAGGTACATCTGATGTCCGGCTTTGACATGGCTGTCCAGCTGACTTCGCTATCCTGTGTGATTCGATAGATTCAACCGAGCTCTCGAAAAGCTTCGCCAGCCAGGGACTCAAGATGCGCATCAAAGGCGGCCCTGCGTGAGTCCCTTCTCCTCTAGATGCAGTTTGAGCGTCGTACTCATTGCGCTCTGTAGGCGGACGGGGGGAAAGACGTCTGCCGACAGCGGGAAACCAGGCAGCTCTGGCGAACGTTCCAAAAGACCTCGTACTCCCGACGACCACTTCTACTATGGCCCAGATAAACGCCGAGGAACAGTGGGAGAGACACACGATACTCGCACTGCCGGCGAACAAGCATACAATCATCACTTTGCCTTTCAGCCTGCCACTGAATCAGAGAATGCCCAAGCAGAGCCCTTTGAAGCACAACAACCTCGCCACGGCCATCAGCGTCTCTCGGGATCGCGGCCGACCTCTTCAGCTTCTCGGCAGGTGGATCACGCTGAGTTCGATGCCTACCCAGTCTCCATAGACGCACGAGTCCGCTTCCATCAACAGCAGCATCGTCAGCATCCGACAATGCAGCCACCACGTACAGCTGGTCCTTCTGGCTCTCCGGCTCGAACCGAAAGCGTTTCTTCGCTCACTGGCCCTTACTCGAGTGCAAAGCCAGAATTGCGGCCTATCACTGCACCGGCTCTTTCGTCCTCTCGAGCCTCAACACAAGCACACCCTTCCAGCGTGGATGAGCATACTCAAACCCCTTACGATTGTCTCCACCCTGCAGGATCGTACCCACAACATTTTGCTGTTCCGCGAGGACACCTTCCCGAGCCAGCTTCCCTTGACATCGGCCGACCAGCCACTGGGGACAGCACGAGTAGGACGTTGCATCATCATACAAGCAACGCTGCATCTACTTTTTCGCGAGCACGGCACGCATATGCCTCACAGTATCAGGGATCGTCTGACTCGGCGAGTCTCAGTGTACAGCCAAAACCCACGGAAGACCCTGCAGACTCAAGTGGCCACTCGCAGTCACGATATACGCTTCATCCACGAGCTGAAGAGCATTTTCAAACATCTCGTCACTATCACAATGGACCGGACAACACGGAGCGCATGCCATACGGAAGCAGCATGCAACAACCTCTCCATGCTCTACCTACGGCCTCTCGTGGAAACAAAATCACCCTTCCATCCATTTCAGAAATGATGCGCCGACCAGAATTTGGCTCTCCGTCGGGTTTGCCTGAAAACGCATACGTGCGGACCTCGTCCAGACCCGACCACGGACATTCACTAATGCCGCATCACGTTCCCGTACCTCTGCGACCATCCGGTCTGCTGGAAGATAACGTGATGGGACAAGATGACTTCGAGCCTTTTGACGAGGATGGGCGGTATTTCCAGCAACGCGCCCGCCAACCGCTGCAAAAACGTCCTTCGATTTAGACCAACATTCGGAGTGTGTCGCGGTATTGTTGTAGGCCTATTCTTGGTGCAAAATATCGTAGTTTACCTGAGTGCTATTCCTTCCGGTGCAATGTGCTCGAGGCGGAAATGACGAGTAACTCTTTTAACCTTGCGTGATGTCGGGCAGTCTTGTCTAATGCAGCGTCAATGCTCCTGCGTTGCTCAAGTTCTGCCATGGTCATTCGGTTTCACTGGACGCGCTACACTTTCGTACACCTTTGATCGTCTCGAGCGCCTGCCTGCATTACAAACACTATGGATACACGTAACTGAGACCCGTTGGACAATGCAAGGTGACACGGGTTTTGACTATTACGAAGATAGTTCCAGCTTGCTTTCAGACGTCCTGTTATCTTTTGCAGTGGTCCGTCATTTCTCTGGTGGGACAGCGTCCCTTCCCGCCTCGACTAAATCATGAAAGCGCCTTATGGCGTCTGTCGCAAGCGCAGAGCATCAGCCAAGACATATCAGTCTGGTAGATTGTAACGCACCTAGGCGATTGCGCCAGGTCGATGTGTAATCCACCTTCTGTCGGCTCGTAGAAGCCTTGTTCTGCACACCAACAGACTGAAGAAAGAGCTGAGCGAAGAGATTGGCATGCAAAGCCAACTCCCGGACGAAAGCTGATAGGGATTCGGTCGAGATCATCTTGAAAATACCCAACGGTCCCATCTCCGGCATATCGGCACGCTGCTGCATGCTCACGCGGAAGAACTCTGTGTTGCTTGCAATGCCCATTTCTCCTTTCCACGCATCGCCAGCCGGCGTGTGAGGTTCGATGATGATATTGATAAAGTTGAACTGGCCAGGAAGGATGTCAAATGCGGGTCGCACTGGTGAGTCATTGAAGATGATCTTGACATAGTCATTCCCAATGTGGCGCTTCTTATAATTGCATTGCGGGTCTTCAGGCCTTGTTGGCATCAAAGTGGCAGCATGGAAGATCATTTGTTGGATATCGTCTGACCAGATGTATGCCCATTTGCCATCAAAGTCTGCTTCTCGATCTAAACCACCTGTATAACCTCGATGCCCTTGGAGGCGTGTCAAATTTCCGAGGCCAGCCAGGAAAGCATTATAACTCCTGGAACCGTGAACGTTTGCCAGAATCTCCTGCTCTGTCGACTGTGTAGCTCCCATGTACAAGACCCCAATCTTGTGCGAGTCTATGTGAGGCATGTTGTCAAGTACATTGACAGCTCGACGAGTCTGTTCAGAGTCTTGGACTCTGAGTGGCTGGCCATATTTTTCGAGGCTTTGATGTGGGGGCAGAAACAAACTTAGGAAGGCGGAATCTGAGGCAAGTGTTGACGTGGTCGACTGCGGTTTACCGTCGAGCTGAGTCGCCTGTCCTACTTGGAATGCGGCTCGGTTGCGATACAGAACGTCCAGCACGTTGTCTCCAGCTAGTTCGTCGGCATCGAGGGTGATGCGGCGGGAAATGACGCCGGACGGTCGACGAATGGTGAAAGTAGCCAAAGCTTCGTCTGGGCGGCTGTCTATTGTCAAAATCGAGTTCGCTATGATCCAGCTAGTGCTCGTGCCATCAATTGCCGCCTTGGTCGCGGTTGCGAAGGGCGAGCTAGGACTATAAGCTAATCGAGCAAGCATGTCCAGCGAAACTTCGGTAGCGGCGTCCGTTTTCGGGTGGCTTTCGATAGCTCGTAAGAGGCGCTGAACGACAAAGCTTGTGTACCTTGCCCTCTCCGTCGCTGGGATGACTGCGTACCACAGTGCAATCACATAAAATGAGAGCAGGAAGACATACTGTCTGAAGGCATGTACGAGCGCCTTCTCTAGATCCTCTGGCACTACTGCACTGGCGGGATCGTCAAGTAGGTTTTCGTAGTGAGTTGACAAGTATTGAACTCCCACTGCAAAAACCTTCTTGTAGTCGTCTTCAGTAAAGTTGGCATACAAAGATTTGATATGTCCGATGGATGCGACGAGCTCCAGAATGTGGACAGGCATGTTCACGGTAGACATGATACGGACCAGCGCACTAAGGATCTCCGGAAGGTACTTTGACATTGACGGCTCGAACTCGTAACACGCCATTGTTAGTGCATGTATGCTAGGCTTTGCAATGTTTGGTGTCTTGGACAAGCCTCGTAGGAACGTGACGACCATCTCATTTTGCTTGTCCCGGCGAAACAGATCTCGATAGGCTATTAGAGTTGCGAGCCACTGATAGGCGACAGCATGCATGTCGCTTCGACGTACGGTCGGTGGTAGTTCGACGTGTTGGCCAAGATCATCTTTATTTAATCGTTCGCACAGAGACTGACACATGGCTTGCAGCTTGCGTGCTGCCCTAGGCCCACAGGCAAAATGCTTATTCGCCAGCTGATTGGGGAAGGTGCACAGAATGAACGACACAATGTCCCAGTCTGTCTCATGCTGAATGATGTCTTGGACTACATCCAGATACTCGGAGACAGGAAGGACGACGAGGCTATCTTCTGAAGTCGGCGATTCCACCATAGACTCGTCTCCACCCTCTAGGGCTACAGACTCAGTCCAATCTTGCAGCCTTACATGATCGAAAGAAACAATGCCGCGGGATCCCGTTGAGCGTACTGGCCAAGGAGGAAAGGCAAACGGTAATACATCCGGGTAGTTCCAGAGCGGAGCTGTCGGCAGCGGCGGTCGCAGCCGAGGTGGCGAGACCCCAGAATCTTTCGCGCGCGTCCGACTCTGGCTCACAGCGGACACTCTAGCCAAGCTAGATGACTTGCTATCATCGGCATTCGATAGGTCCCGTCGAGTCTTCAGCCGACCACGTTCGCGTCCGCGACTGGCTTCGGATAGCTCCTGCTCAGTTGTTCTGCCCAAATAACGTGCAAGCTCTTCGTAATCAAGATGTTGACGCGAGAAAATTCGGTGCCTTTGGTCTGCGCGGAGACGCACCAGACATTGCAAAATGACGAAGCGTGCTCGTTTCGAAGGAGCTTGATGGACTCCTTTGCGTGATGCACCAACGGAAACTACTTGCAACATATGTTCGAAGAAGCGCACACCTTGATGCGAGCATCGCGTGCAAGAAGCATTGATCAACTGATAGAAGATCTTGATGAGCAATTGAGCGGCCGAAAATCCAATGTCTGTAGCCGTGCTGCTGGAGCGCGGGGTTTGTCGATCTGGCGAGCTGCCTCCAGCAGCATGCGATGTATTTGACTCGTTGTCTAAAGAAGTAGCGGCCTTGTCAGGAAGCCAAGTCAATTCGAGGACGAGCCGTGACAGGCGATCAAAGCGCTTTATCCTGTCCGGCGTTTGGTCTTCCCTGGGCAGGCAGTCGACTGAGCACTTTTCCATGAGTGCGAAAGCAGCCTGGACGACTATTGAGTCTCGCTCGTGACGAAGATGTTCCTCCCAGAGCGGGAAAACGACTTCTTCCATGAGCTCGTGTACGTAGTCGCCTTGAGCATTGCAGTATGACTCGTCGAGCAGCTGCGATGCTGCCCTCCGGCCAGCACGGACTGCTTCGCGGGTATAAGAATATGGCGTGGAAGGGAAGAAGACAGAAGTGATGTTCTTGAGCCGTATGATCCAGTCCTGCCGGCCAGGGCTAGCTAATTGGCGCGCATGGTAGAAATTGAAGAACGAGACCAGAGCGGAGCTGCTCAAATGTCTCGCCACTGTGAGCAGAAAGTCGAAGAAGCGGAGATGAGAACCCGTGAAGGTATCGGATGCCTGTGCGACCAACATCCTGTTGATGACCAACGAAAAGCTAGCCAAGACGGGCAGGTTTGTGCTGGATGGACTCTTCTCGCTCGAGGCAAATGCGGTAGTGGTCAGGGTGGCAGGCGCCGCGTCCGCTTTGGAGCTATGGGTTGGAAGGCGTCGAGACGATTCTACAGGTGAATTTCAATCTATTCAGACCGGAGGAGTCGGACACCAGCGTATCGCAGTGTGGACTCACGAGCCACAGCATTCTCGATGCTCCAGGGCTTCCCGGTGGAAGTCTCCCAATCCCGAACATGCCAAGTCATCTTTTCGAGAATGGAAATAACCATCTCCCATTCGTCATAGCTGAAATGCCTCTTTTCCATAGCTCGGGAGCTGAAGCGTTCCTCCAAGAACAGTAGTACTTCGGAATCGACATCATCTGACTTCCATTCCAAAACCGCAAGCAGGTTCTGGTGAATGACAGTCATGCCTAGTGAGAAAAGGGTGGGATAGTACTCTGAAGAAGATGTAGCTGAATCTTCAGTTTGGCTTTCTCCCACTATCGCTTCATAGTCTTTGTATGCCCGTCGAAGAGCTCGCAGTGCGCCAATCAAAAGGGGAGTGGGGCACTGAGAAGCTGTCCCCTTGCTATTTCTTGGAGTAGAGAGAATACCTCGGAGTTGTTTCAGGCATTGATTGGCAGGTGATCGGAGTAAGTTTGTCATGACTCCGTTTGCCTGATCGGACAGAGCCGAACCGAGTTCTACCATGCGTCTGTCCCCGTCAGGAGACACATCGACCACCAGCACTCTGTCTTCGAGCCCAATGACGCGGGCTACGTATTTGACGGTGTCTTCCAAATTGGCCGGTTGTACGTATCCAAACTTCACAACTGTGTCGATGAACTCTAGCACTTTGCTGACTTCGTGTTCTCCAAGACTCTGTAGACCGCGAAAGAGAAAGCGCGCCATGCTCTGGCGGACGACGTCGTGAGGAATGTGCGCGTAGGAGAAGCGATGACATGCGATGATTAAAGCTGCCGGCGAGCTCTTGGGATCAGAGGACAAGAACAGAGACTGGGGAGGAAGCCTGACAAATGGCGTTGCAAACGCAGAGTCGAGCAACGGTGTTCGAGCAGTTCTGAGATCGATATGTCGCAGCCGATGATTCTGACGCAGGTCGGTTAGGCGTGCCGCAATGTCGACGAGGAGGTAAATGAGACCCTCCAGGCCGAATATCTCGCGACCTCCGCGAGTGAGCGCCTCCAAGACGGCAACGAGCCCTTGAAGGCTGGTTTCATCCAGTACGTTGCTCGAATGGATAAAGGCTTGTCGGACTTGCTCATAATACATGTGGCGTATATAGCCTATCTTGACATCGTTTGCAAGCTCGTTCGACAAGAGAGTGCATGCCTTGAGCAGGTCTATGCCGCCGCCAAATAGCGTTTGAGACCATGTCATGCTCAAAAGGCCTGAGTTGGCGGTCCAGATCTCGACACCTTCTGCCTGACCGTCGAGGCGGGCTTGCTGCAAGACGCGCCTCATCCATACGAGAGCTTCGTCTTCTTTGACTACGGCAGCAGCCATATGCGCAGTCTTGACTGCGCTCAGCGATGTCTTGAAAGGGTCACGAGAGGCATGATCGCCGAGCGGGGCCGCATCTGCTCTCGGACCGAGCAGGCTCGAGAGCTTGTCAGAAGCAGTCTCGTGCTTGCTCGAGGGAGTGCTGATAGCAGGGCTAGTCAAGCCATGGAGCGAGCCATATTGCGAGCTTGAGCGGTTGCGCCCTAGCTTTGTGAAGAACGAGTGTAGACTCCGTGGCGGTCCAGGAGCTGGGGAGCTCTGCTTGCTGGGGCTGTCCGGCATTGCGAGGTTTGCAGATGGGTGTAGCGCGATGGACAGTGTTTCTTGTATGTCTTCAATGGGCTGCAGCGTTTTGAAGCCCCACACTTCCTGGTCACGCTTGCCCGCTGAGCTCGGTCAAAGGCGCCAGCAACGGGGATGCTATCAGGACCTGTTTAATCCACCAGCTTGCTGCAGACATCTTGGCGCTTTGAGAGTCAATCTCGTCGATTCATCACAGCTCAGAAACGTTGTAGCTTGGACGAGTAGGTCAGACTGCGTCCCTCAAGTGTGCATGTTGGCTTACGACCAATTTGACTGATCGCAATGCCGGTGACGCTGGAAACGCTCGAGGACGCGATACGCACCAAAATCGAGGGGGGCGTAGAGCATGTGGTGGGTCAGCCTGTCAAAAAGCAGTCTGGAAGCCAGCTGATGTGAACTGTACGACACGCAGCAAGTCTTCGATATCTCAGGTCAGGCTTGATCAGCTCGTGGCGACTGATCAAGCGGACAAGTAATCTGATATACCTTCGTTTGTTGCATCTGCAGGCGGGTGTGGTCAGGTGCGTGTCGCAAGAACGTCTGAAGCTAATTCGTGGCTCATGTCCTTTCCTGGCAGTCGTATGAGGTGATCATCGTCTCTAAAGCCTTTGAAAAGCTTCCAACATTCAAGCGGCACAAGATGGGTACGAGCGTGCATTCCTTGCGTGCACCCCACTGCCAATACCTAATCTTGCTACCTCAGTCAACGCAGCGTTACGAGCTGAGATCGCCGAGCTCCATGCTTTCTCGCAAAAGACATTTACCCCGGAGCAGTGGAATGGGGTCGAGGTGAAAGTAGCAGACAATGGACCAGCTACGCCATCGCAAGAGGCAATACCACAACCGCAAACATAGCCTAGCGCTTGGTGTCAAGGCTTTGGAACATCCATAAAGAGTCGGCCGCAGGTTCCTTATGTAAAGCTTGGATGTATCGCATCTACAAGGGCCGTTTCAAATTGCTACAGGCATCTTCTCCCCTCGTGCCGCAAAGCGAGCCTGGACCTCTTCTATGGTTGGCATAGCCTCCATGGCACCGTTCTTCTCGCAGCAAGCTGTGGCTGCCTCTCCCGCGACAAGCAATATTGAGAGCATCTCTTCTTCCGTAGGCTGGTCACTTGAAAGTTTGAGTAGCAGGGCTGTCAGATATCCCTTTTGTTTTGTACATAAAGCAGACAGATTAGTGAACAAGCTACATAGAACCTCCTGACAGATATGGGACCTACGGCGAAGGTATCTCCTGCCCCGGTTGTATTGATGATGGGCTGGACGGCTTGCCCGCAGGGCGACTCTAACCGAGCAAAACTATCCTCGAGCTTGAGCAGCATCTCCACTCCATCGGATCCTTTCGTCATGACTATACCAGTTGCGCGAGGAAGGCTTCGAGACAGTGCGTCCAATGGCTCGTCCGACGCAGCATGCCCAAAAGCTGCGGCAAGGTCTTTCGCCTCGTCGTGATTCACGATAAGCCAGTCTATAGCCTGCCAAGGAATAAGCGACGTGACGTGATCTTTTGAAGGTAATGGAGAAGGGTTGAAGATTGTCACAAGCCCTGCTTCTTTGCTTTGAAGCAAGGCTTCGCAAGTCTGCGTCATTGGTACCTCGTTCTGGACCAGTAGATGAGAGTATCTGGTCGATAGAGATACTGGGAACGGGCAGTCCGCATAGTTGCTTCCCGGCAGGAGTATAATCGAGTTGTCGGCCGTGGACGTGGAAATTTGTATCAACGCACGGCCTGTAGGAATCTTGTCAAGCGAGAAGTCAGTTCCTACTGCAGACATGGACGAGGTCACGTGCAGGAGCTCACTTCGTCGGATTCCAGCAGAGTGTCCGCTTCAGCGTGTACCCCGTATGAGAGCAGAGTTTCCCGCAGCCAGCCATCAGACTTATTAACAGTCCCGCAAAAGTCCACTGCGCCAGGTCTCGCTGATGCCTGGCGAAGCAATGACGTTGCTCAGCTCCGTCGCGCTCCTCACATTGCCAGCCGATGCTAGCAATGTGCCGGCTTTACCTTCGCTATGGCTGTGGCACAGTTGGCACCTTTGCCTCCGGGTCTCCTGCTGTATGATTGAGACGAGATGGTCTCGCCCGACCGCACGATGTGCTCGACTTCGAAGAATTCTGGAAGAGGCAGCATGCCGTGACCGAGGGAGGTCCCGCGTCATTCAGTGATACGTGCAGGTGGCAGTGCCTCGCTTGCAGACCACTTACCATCAATGTTGATGGAGCTCCGCACGCATACGCGACGGGCCATGGTCCTTGCAAATATGCACGACAATGGTGGGTACGAGCAAAGCCCATCCACCGCCTCAGAGGCAGCTTGCCTTCACGATAAGTGGCGCTCAGCTCCCAGCAAGCTCTCACATGGCAAAGCTCCAAGTGCAAAAGATCTGTATTGGCTCAAGACATGTATAGTGACTACATTGTGCTGTCTGCAGTCGATATTGTGTTACAAAAGGCTATATAAGCGGTTCAATTCGGCAGGGTATAGGTTGGTGTATTTTCAAGAAGAGAGGTGTCCGTGACGGCCAGGTGGGTCTATGGCTGGCCTGTGCTTGCTTCCGTTGTCAATTCTTAAGCGACTGCATTGACAGCCTCCTCCTTCTTGGCATCCTTCTTAGGAGTGCCCGAACTCAATCGCTTGGAAACCTTGCGTTTCCTGGGAGACGAGGGCGAGGATGGAGGAGACGCTAGGTTCGGCGAGGCGGGTTCAACTGTCGACGTCTTAGGGGCAGTGACATTCGATTGCCTGGACGTGTTCTTATTGAGAGGAATCGAGCCAACGAGCCCACCCGAAGCGGGGTGGGTGGTCTTTTCCTCCTCGATGCTAGATCCTCGCGAAGTTGTCCGTGTAAGACCTGCTTCCTCCTGCTTCAATGCAGTCTTGGCGGACTTGTTCACGAATTGAATGCCATCGAGGTCTTTGCGGTCATGAGACCTGCCGAAGCCCTTGTTGCGGATTGGTTTGGGCACGTTGCTAAAGTCTGCAGAGACAGGAACGAGTGCGCGTTAGCTTGAGAATTTGTGTAAATCGTACTTGTTCCATACCCTGCTTGCCGGTGTACGCATTCATGATGCGCTCTCGCTTATTCAAAAGCTCCGTCTCGTGGCGTATACGCTCGCGCTCAATGCGTTCGGCCTCCTCGCGCTTCTTTCTGATTCTGTCGTGCTTAGCTTGAGTCTTGTCGGTGTAGACCGGCTTCGGCAATGGAGTCGAAGCGGCGATCTCCGTGATGCTGCGGTTATCGGGAATTTCCTCCTCGAAAACAGGCTCATCGCCATGTCCGTCATACGAATGGGCATCATCGTCCTCGGTGAACCCGCCGCTGACAGGGCTAATTGGCATGTCGTCTTCTGTGCCTACTGCAACGTCCTTGGTGACCGGCGACTTGGGCGCATGAATACCAGGCTGTCCAGTAACAGCAGTGTTGGGGGTATAGCTAGGTGGTCGCTCCTTCTGGGTGCGTGATCTGAAAAGCCCGAAGAAGCCACCTTTGGATTTACGCTTCTCCTCTTTCGGAGCCGTTGAGGCGAATCCACTGTTGCGGGGCGATTGAGCAACTGGCTGCTGAACGTCTTCGTCGTGATGGGCGGCGGACGGAATGGCTGACACGACTCCATCATGATGGTCCCTCTCCGTGCCGGCCTCAGAAGCCGCAGGTGTATCTCTAGAGTCATCAGCGATGGCGACATCTGCATCCACGCCTCTGCTCTCGGTGGGCGCCAAGTACAATGAAGCGCTCCTGTCTGGTTCAGTGGCGGCGTCGTCCGGACCGCGCTCGTGTTCTTCCTCGACCGTTTCCAGCTCGCTTGGGAGAATACTGTCGTGGGTGACATCGTTGTCTGGCAGGTCGTGCTCGCTGCCTGTCGCGATGTGCGTCTTGTCAACACCTTCATCCGCATCTGCATGGTCGGTGCTCGTAGGAGCTTCGTTTAGAACGAGCAGCTCCGGCTGTTCACCTTCCGCGGATGGACCATCGATTTTTGACCCTGTAGATTCCACTCCTTTGGGCTCATCAGACTCCTCGGTCGTCGTAGGCACAGTGGTCGCGGTGAGGTCATGGTCCTTCTCTTGCGCAATCGGCTTGGGAGCACCAATGTCGGACGTCGAGCGTTGCACTTCGGTGCTGCCACGTCTGGAAGATCTACGACGGAAAAGGCCAAACAGACCTCCCTTGCTCTTGCTATTAGAGCGCTGCAGAGAGCTACTGTCTGCTCGAGGTGATGCGCCAGCAGACAGATCGCTTGGATACTTCTTGTTCTCTTCCGTTTCAGAGGCTGGTGCATCCGCCTCTTTGACCGCTTTGGGCGCAGCGATTGCGTTCGGCGAAGAGTTCGACATCGAATTGGTGCGGACCCGCTCAGCCAGAATAGCAGCAATGCCAAGCTCCTTGCCCTGCGAGGTGCTGCTCTTGAGCTCAGAGGCAGGCTCAGCATCGGTGTCCTTAGCGGCGGATTCCGGTACCTCGCTCGTCGTTGCAGGCTGGTCGATGCCCTTGCTGGATTCAACTGGCTCGGACTCCAGGCCGACAGGGTCTGCCTCGTTGGCTTCGGTGGTCACAGCTGCAGGAGCTGTGACATCTGGCACGATCTCGACAGGCGCGGAGGCATCGTGCGTCGTGGTCGGCTCAGTCGTTGACTCAGGCTCGATAGCCGTGTGAATGTCGTCCTTCTTGTCTTCTTCAACGACCGTCTCGGGGGCAGCTTCAGCAGCGGCAGGTGCAGGCTCTGGATCACTGGCAGCTGCAGTCGGAGCAGGGACTTCGGCAATATACTCTGGTTCAGGCTCGCTAGCAGCGGTGGTCTCTGTTCTAGGCGGCTCCTGAGTAGTAGCTTTGTCATCGACGATGTCGGTATCTTGAGCGGTGGTAGTTGTCTCGTAAGGAACGTTGTCTACCTTGTTGTCCTCCTCATCCGCTTGGATGTCTGCAACAGGCACGGTTGTGCCTGCGATCGGGGTTTCGGTGTCCTTTGCATCTCCAACAGCCACAGCTGGCACAACCGTAGTATCGTCCGCCGCCTCAGTTGTACTCTTGTCATGTGTCTCTTCTTTTTCGGCGGCAGAGTCACGCTTGTCGTCAACACCCAAGGCTGTGACGGCGCCTGCACCAGCGATTGCAGCTGTACCAAGGGGTATGAAAGAATCCTTTGATGCCGTGTTGGCAGTCTGTTCGCGACTGACAGTCTTTCCAAGATCGGTGCTTGCCTTGCGGTTGTTGGCGTTACCGTCACTAACGCTCTGACGCTTGGAACGTCTTCTGAACAGTCCGCCCATGAATCCCCCAGACTTGCCCGCAGCAGATGTCTGGCTAGAGATGCTGCCAGCTCGGTTGCGTGTGCTTGGAGGTCGGTTGGCGGCGGTAGTTGCTGCAGGCGCCACTGGCTCAAGACCAGTCTCGCTAGGATCAAACTCTTCCTTGAAAGCGCTAGGAGTGGCAGGAGCATTCTTTGTCGCTGGAGAGTTGAGTTGCGAAAGGCCGGTCTTGCTAGAGTCTGCAGCCTCTGCCCCAGTAGTATCGCCGAGGCCTTTGGAGCCGCTGGTTCCAACATTAGAAGAAGCAACGGCGGTGCCAGAAGGCTTATTGAATTGACCGAGCTGGCCTTTGCGTGCACGTTCTTCCACTTCTCGTTTGAGCTTGTCAAACAGCTTATCGCCGCCTTGCGAGGGTGACTTGGGCGAAGAAGGTGAGGCGAGCGCAGGTTCGGCATCATCTTCTACAGCCCGGCCCTTGCCCTTGTCGCCTGAGGTAGCGACAGCTGCAACGGTATCGTTCTGACTGTTTGACGAGTCATCAACCGCATCTGGAAGAGCGCTTTCTTGATCTTTACCAGTTGACGAGCCTGTAGCGCTGATTGGAGCACTTGCAATCTTGGTTTGGTCTGCTAAAGAGTCCTCTGCGGTATCGGTGAGGCCGGCACGTGCCAAAGCCGCCTCCGTGGCTTCGTTGGCGGTTCCATAGGTAGCGCCAGCGTTGGGTTTGTGCGAGGCTTCGTTGGCTGGTACATTCGTCAGCACTGCAAGTTAAGCAATGGAGGCTTCTCAAAACCTACAAGTAGAAACCACCGGCGCAGCTTCCTTGGCATTGTCGACATTGCTGGAATGGTCCTGGACATTATCGACCGCCTCGTCCTGGTCACTGGTAGCATGCTTGGATGCCAGACCAGCAATTGCACCAGACCCTAAGCCTCCAGCCAAAACACGCTCAACTTCGGAACGACCGACATCGTCTTCCTGATCGTGCGTGGACGTCTTTGCGGCAGGAATGTCCTCGCTGCCTCGAGATGCTTCCACATCAGCAGGAGTGACAGCACCAGTACCAGTACCAGTAGCGCTGTTGGCGCCTGTATCGACATCCATGGGAGGGGCAGTGTACGATCCTTTGCCGAGCGGGATCATTGAGGCATCATCGTCGGCATCGTTGCCAGTATTGGCCGTGGTGACAGAAGAGGCCTTGTTGACGCTCTTGTCATCATCTCGGTGGGCCTCCTCGGGGCTAGTACTGATGCCATTGGCAACGGCATTGTTGTTGCTTCCCGATTCCTCCACTGGAGCCATGTTTTCGTAAGAGGCCGCAGCGGGCTCTGATGGCGTTACACCCTCTGAGTAGGGTCCAATGCCGGCTCCGGCTGAAAATTCGCTCTCACCGGACAGGGCGTCTTCTTTGACTTTCTCGGCAGGTGTTTCACGGTGCTGATCATGCCAGTGGTAGAGGGGAAGAGACGCACCTCAAAAAAAGTCAGCGAGCCGGACTTCACACTTTCACCTAGCTAGAGTAGAAAAGGCAAGCTTACCTCGGCACCACCTAATTCCTTTTGAGTTTCAAGGAGCTCCAGGGCTCCCACTCGGTCGGCCTCTAGGCCGACTGGCAGCGTGGAGGGCTGCGACATGGCTGCTTGCTCTTGATCCGGCAGCCAGCGAAGTGAGGGGTGCGCTCGCGTATAAGGGTACGCCCTTGTGGACTGATGTTATGCTGCAGAGGCGGCTCTGACGATGCGTTGCGTGGCCAGCTGCAGATGCTCTCTCTCTCGCTTGGGGTTCACGCCTGTCGGAGGCGGCGGAATGCAGCAAGTCTCCACAATCAGAGGTGCGCCCGTCGAGCTGGAGGGGGAGATAGATGGAGTGCTACGCTGTGGAGTAGACGCAGCCGTCAGATGGCTTGTGACTGCTGCATCGACGAGAGAGAGAGCGAGACGCACATGCAGCGGGCGAGCACCTGCCTTGCTCGTCCTTCCCGGTCTCTGTCCCAAGAAGGCAATCGATCGCACTGATATCATGATGCTGTGCGCGGGAGCGGGATTGCTCAGACTGCCCCAACGGTCGGCCGTCGATCGCTGCTCGCGACAAGTACCAAGTCTCCACGTCCATGCCCTTCCTCAGCGTCGTGTTCACGAGCAAGTCGAGGCAGTTGTCGTTTCGCTGTACTGCCCTTGTCTACTCGACAGGTCTCACCCACTGAACGACCGCTTCGCATCGAAAACGAAGGGACGCGACCCATCATGCACCCTAGGCAGACAAGCCAACAACACGAACGCGCGGCAGTGATCAGGACAACAGCAGCCAGCAATGTGTGGATTCGCTTGTATATCTGAAGGGCTGACTTCGGAGCCCATGCTGTTGTCCGTTCAGCGCCTGCTCGCAGAGGCAGATAGCGAAGGCGTCGCTCGCATGCTCATATTCCACGATACGCCAGGAAGCTCAACCTACGCTTGCCAAAGGAGTCGATACAAGCAGCCATCATCTCTTTGAGGAAATGGCGTCGGTCCACTCTTCTGCTCAGGTCGCCCGCGCAAGATATGTCTTGTGTGCAGTCGATGCTATCTGCATGCGTGCGCCAGCTCGCACCAGCGCCGCCACAAGCTTTGATCTCAGCTTCTCCTTTCCGTCCAGCTCCCAGTCAGTCGACGAAGGCTGGCTGTCCTCACTCTCTCTTCCTCTCTAACCCACTTCATATTTCAAACACTACAAAAAAATAATATTCTCTTGGTGCTCTTGCTCTTTAATCCCCCATCACACGCCGCCTTGAACACGGCACTTTATCCGCCAGCATTCCTCCAGGCACGGCCCTTTGGGCGTTCAAAACAGGCCCAGTCATCCTTAACACATCAATACACGCTCGTTAAGCACACTCGTTGGCTGCTTCGAACACTGTTCTACGGGATCTAGGCCTCCCGTTACTTCCTCGCAATTCTAGGTCCGCCGCTTGCTACCCAGCTGCTGTGTAAAGATGGCTATCTGGTCTGGCAAGGTTGGGCAGCTTGGTACGTCTCTCCTTACTCCACGATTGAGGTAGCGTACTTCATATCAAGCTAATGCTGTACCCCAAAACTTCCTTCTTCCTGCGCCTATTAACGCATGCCATCGACTATCTATCCCTGCGTGCGTCACTGGCCTCATTACGCTTTCATATTCCGCATCTCCAACACCACAGCTCCACAATACAGCAACCCTCGAGCAGCCTATCACAACATCAGCACCGGCATGCGACAAGAGCTCCATTTTGTAGATTCCAGCTCTCTGCCCGACACAATGTGTCAATTTGATCCTCGGTCGAAGAAGACATACTCTCTTTGGGGGTACGCTCTCAAGCTTGCGAATTCGAAATGGATCTTTGCGAGCTTGGCTAGCTGGAAGAGCGCCATGTGCGCTGCTGTCGAAAAGGTCGTAGAGGAGGATGATGGGTTTCGTGCTGAACTGCTCGCTACGCGGTAGGTCCCCATCACGCTCAACATGATCACATACCACCAATGCTTGAACCTGACACGTTACCTCTTCACTTGCTTCTGGCGCACAGAGGCTGCATCATCATCTTTGAGCAATCGCACTGGTTCTGGGGCCGCTGGCGGCCCATGGGCGACGAAATATGGCAAGGTCGCAACGAGCTCGGCGAGCTGCTTATGATTGTTCGCGACGCGTATCAGTTGTCTTCACCTTCGCTGTCGTCGGCATCTCCCAGCCTTCTTCTCGAGACACCTTGCCCTTCTGGATGTCCATGCTTCGAGGACTCACCCGCTGGCAACTCTGCTCAAGACCGCGATGTGTCGCGCCGCTCGGCTTGGCCTGGTAGCCGCATCGAAGCCACGATTTCTCCAGCGGCTTCGTCTCTGCGATCCGAATCCGAAACATCTTCATCGGCACGAGCCACACTGGTCTCACATTCCCCTTCCTTGCTTAAACTCGCAAATGACCTCAGCCCGCTCTCTTTGTCGTCGAGACCTGGCTCCTTCAGCCTGGCCAGCTCGGTTCCTGCATCATTTGGCAGCCCTGCGCCGTCATACTCGTACCCCAACGCCTATGCAACATACCGTCGACCTCCCTTGAGCGCTGCATCGTCACTGAGCAGTCCACCTCCGCTGTACACGAGCTATCCAGGCTCGCCATTGGGCTCTCCACCTCTGGCTGTCGGTCGCTTCTGCCCGCACCCTCTTGGCTCGCGATGTACATGTCTGCCGCCCTCGCCCATTCTTTCAATGGCTTCTGCTACGATGCCCCGACCAGGCGCTTTCGAGCCAAGACCCACATCCATTGCAGACGACAGGCTCAATCGCAAGGTCCGTCCTGGAAGTACATACGCCTATCGTGGCAATAGGGATCTCGTTCGCCTTAATCTAGACAATCTCGAAGCCCACATGGCGCGCACAGAGGAACGTCAGGACTACTATCGTAGACAGCGAGATCGATACGAGGTCGAACGAGCGGCTGCATATCGTCTACAGCAACCCCCTTCATGGCCAGACGAGCGCAAGACTATTGCCGCTCAGCTTCATCGTGTCGACGCACTGGCAGCAGAACGAGCTGCAGCCATCAATGGCCAAATTGCGGGCCATCGACAATCCGTCTCTCAACATCAGCGAAATAGATTGGCTGATCGACGAGCTAGCATTGAGCGTTTGATGGATCAGGCTCTCGGATGGGACTATGTCACCCAACATGCGGGACATACACCGCATACCAATTGCAGCCAGATACCAAGTCTGCGCGATAGCTCTGAGCTCCGTCGACCGTTGCCGAACCCAAGCTGGCGCTATTCTACGCCCATGCATTTGTGATTGCGTCGAGAGCAGGACACGCAGGACACGCAAAGCTTTATCTTTTTTCTGTTTGTGCCGAAGCTCGAGAAGCCGTTTCAAAGCCGTCAATGCCCACGCCTGCGCAACATAAGTTATGTGAAGAAGAAAATTGTCAATTGTGATCATCTGGAACAATGTCGAATCGTCGTGTCTTTTTTACGTGTGTAATCAATGTTGAGCATGTTGAGATGAACGCAGATCCGTCTGAGAGTCCGGCGACCGACGAGAACCACCTCGCACTTGATATACGGACATGCTGCAGATCTTCAGGCAACCCGCAAGAATCATCATCGCAAAGGATCCAACATCCTAATAGCTTCTAGACCATTGACTAGCCGCCAAAGTCCGCTGTGCCTGTATCGATCACGGATTTCCACCTACGCGTGCCCTTGGAGAGTTACGAGCCACCTGCGCAGAAGGAGTGGGACCGTGAGTCGAGCGGCCGAGCCGTGTGCGTGGTGAAGCCAGACGTGCGCGTGGAAGCAGGAAGCAGATGTGCAGTGGACGGGTTTGACCTCACTATGCACATTTCGGAAAGTGTATCATGCTGGATCCTATGCTACAATGGATGCGCTCTGAAGTATGGTCACTCTAAGGAGCTGAGGGTGTACCGACCCAGTCCTTGTCCTTTCTATAGATGACGCGCTAAATTTTACAAAGGCGAGACAATCCTCAGCCTGAGCTCGTTAGCTGAACAAATCGAAAGCAGACCCACCCTGTTAGGCTGCTCATTCAGCTGGCACCAATCTACGCAGTGCGGCTCGATAATGCTGCAGTGCAAAGCATTCTGTCAGCCATGGACTTGTCAGGCAGCACTTCGTTACGGGAAAACGGCTTACACCAATGCGAAATTGGCGTAACTCTTCTCCAGAAGAGCTTTATCGCCATCGAGCTTCAGTTCCAAAGGAAAGTCCTTTGGATCGTAGTCTGTCTTGTCCTGAGCATTGTCTCCAGTACGATCACTTGCCCTGAGCGGCAGCCCGGGAATAGGTCTGCAAAAGCTAGCTCTGATAGCAGGGCTCAACTTTTCATAGATGCGCTTTCGTTCGTCTTCCCATGAGAAGGCGTTGTCTGATCCAGGTGCACCGCGCAGAGCTGGCGGAGCTAGGCGTTGTCCAGCTGAAGAGATGAAAGACTGATGCGTAGGATGGTCCGGACCGCCGAGGACATAAGCCTCGCCTGTTATCCTGTATTGATCCCCACTGTTGGCGAACCACCACGCGATCTCGATGTCGGATGCCTTTACGAGCTGTCGCGACTTGGGAGCTCTAGAACGTGAAGAGAGCATTAGTCAGAGAAAATCAAGTCTAGAGTGTCGAGGACATACCTGACATCGGTTGTGCTGAGCAATGCCTCGCCTACTTTGCCTTCTTCTTCATCTCCAGCGGGATTAGCGGAGGGATCATCCTCTTTTCGTCTCTCGTTGACCTAGATAATTGATAGAACATGGTAAGAGAGGATCGGATGGAGTGAAATGTACATTGAACGATGAATTGTCAGTAATAGTGGCCTTTCAAATTACCGGTGCTTGGGGGTGACACAACCCAATGTGGCGTTGCTGTACACTCATCAATCCGAAGACAAGTTTGACTGACAAAACCTCGGTGAAGGACATAGCGGACCTTGGGTTCACCTTCAGGTCCCAGAGTCGCGAAAGAGTAGGAAATAGCGTCTTTATTCTCCTTCATGTTCTCGCTGATCGTCTTGTTCAGCTTGGTCTTCCATTCTGGAGACCCTCCCTTGGAGTTGGACGTAGAGCTAGACATGGCAGTCCTTCTCTGAAGAGGTTGCAGAGCCTTGGCGTGAGATGTAAGACGGCGCTGTGCTGCTATCTGCGTTGATGGCGTTTGGGTCACGAGTGCGCTCCCCGAAACCAGCTTGGACGAGTGACGATGCGCGTCTCGGATGGCCTGCAGAACAGTCGCCCCGGATCGTGAAGAGCTAATCGTGAAAGCTGGACTGACGAGCTGAGGTAGACGGCGAGTCAGTGCTTGGAAGCAGAGGCGGGTCTTCGAACGGTGCGAAGGAGGGTGAGAAGTCCCGATGATGTCGTCGAAGAGTCGCAAGGATCGCAGCACGTGCCACCTTTAAAGCTCCGTATTCACAGTGAGACCGCTGCGCAGACGTGTCCTGCAATAGCGCTTCATGTGTAGCCGTGATCTCAAGAACAGACCGTCTCTGGCTCGAGGACGCAGCCAGTTCAAGGGACAGTGCCTTCTGTCTGGCTGGGTGGCGTCGCTCTTGCGAAACGATGAAGCCCCGAAAGCATGTACATGACCCACACAGAGCGGCGCCATGCACGACTGTTGAGATGGACGCACAATTGCTGAATGTAGCTTTAACTAGGACTGTGAGGACGTCAACTTGTGGCGAACTCAATGGCCGTCTTGCCTGCAGTCGAGCGTCGAGCAAGCTTGTCCGCAGACCACGACAGCACGCACGACCATGGCGACAGCGAACAAGGCGAGCCCGCCCAAACCATGGGAGCGTGCAGGTGCAGCAGCGCAGAGCTCGCTGCCATCCGTGACGTCTGCTGCTGCTCCTTCGACCAGCAGCAATGCGAGCAGTACCAGCACCAGCTCGGCGCCTGCCCTGCCAGCCAAGCCGGCCAACATGACCAACAGCGATGCGGCAACGAGCAGCAATGCCCTCACATCTGGCACATCTGCATATAACAACAACGCAAGCGTGAGTAGCGACCTTTGTGGAGGCGTCAAAGACCACGCCGTGCTGGATCCAGGCTGACTGTCGAGCTACTGCTGTTTTCATGCGCGATACCCCCAGTATGCAAATCGCTATGGCGCTACAGGGTATGGCACAGGCTACGGTGGCACATATGGCTCGTCGTATGCGAGTCCATACTCTCGCTTTGGCGGAGGGTGAGTGAAGTACTTGAGTGGTGCTCAGATGCGCCGGGTAACCGGTGTTGAACGGGGAAATCCCTCTTGCCAGACAATACTGACGCAACGATCTTGCACTCACACAGCTATGGAGGCGGATTCGGTGGAGGATACGGAGGGTACAGCGGTTTCGGCGGTGGAGGCTTTGGATCCTATGGCTCGCCATATGGCTATGGTGGACCCGGCGGTCCCAACGACATGTCCTTGACACGGCAAATGGAAGCAGGCACCCAAGCGACATTCCAGCTCCTCCAAAGCGTAGTTTCTGCATTTGGAGGTTTTGCACAAATGCTCGAATCGACATACATGGCTACGCACTCTTCATTCTTTGCAATGATTGGCGTGGCAGAGCAATTTACGAATCTACGCAACTGGCTTGGAGAGGTTCTTTCTGTCTTTACACTGCTTCGCTTCGTAAAGCGCATACTTGGCTGGGGAGGTGCCAACGCAGACGCAACAGGTGCTATTGCCAATGGGTCCAATGGCCTCTCTTCTGCCGACTTCAACGCCTTTAGTGCCACTGGACGCACGACACCGGTACAGCAAAATGGGGCAGCAGCAGCAGGCGGCGCAGGTGCAGCCAAACCCAAAGCGTCAAAGAAACCAATCGTCATCTTCTTCTTGACCGTCATTGGTCTGCCCTGGCTCATGAACAAGCTCGTCAAGCTCATCACTGCAAAGCAGCAAGCTGAAGCGCGGCGACTAGGTTTGCCAGAAGGCGCTATACCTCCCCTCTTTGACCACACTGGGCAGCCTTTGCCGCAGCACATGCAACCTCCCGGCGTTGATCTCAACCTTCTCGCAAACACACCGCACGCTACAGCTCAGATGCAGCAGCAACAGCGCGATGCTGCAATCGATCCTGCTACACTCACCTTTGTCCGTGCGCAATACGAGCATCAATCCGTCGACGAATTCGAGCTCTCCTTCAAGCAAAATGACATCATTGCAGTCTTGACGCCAAAGGAGGAACGCACAGAGCCAGGCTGGTGGAGGGGCAGATTGCGAGATGGAAGGATTGGATGGTTCCCTTCGACTCATGTTCAAGAGATTCCGATGAATACGGCGCAGAAGAAGCTCGAGGCGGCGCAAGATTCGTCTCATCATGGCAATAACTTGAAACTCAAGGCGTAGCGAGCGTTCGCAGGTGTTGGTAGTGAGGAGATACCGGGGCAGTGAGCAGTAGTAGTTGACGCTTTTTGTATAGATGTTTGCAAACTCATCGTAAAAGATATACATGCAAGGACGTGTAGTACCTAGCCGTGTACGTGGAACACGACATTCGATACCATTCCCTCAGCAATGTTAGTTGGAGTACATCGTATATGTCATTGCACTGAGCTTAGCAAGAGCTTCAACACGAAAAAGGCAACAGATTGCGAACTGGAAGCTGGCCGCTGTCCTAGACGGAGGCGACAGTCCCGCAGGTTGCCTGCCATCCGTCTAGGTATATACGTGCCCGCTTCCGCATACAATCAGTGTAGCTGCAGTTCCGATGCTGCAGCTTTGCAGCGGCCACAAGTTCCGTATCGAATTAATTGAATTGCAAACCACGAGACAAATCTCATGCGTGAGCTCTGCCTGCTCGCGTAGCCAACAGCACGACTCGAAGAAATTGGCGTGTCCTTCATCCGCAGCATAACTAGCACCTGCATGTTCCGCTGACAAAACCTCGGCTGCTACAAGCAGCTTGGTGGATTTCCCCAATTCCTTCACTTCTGTCCTAGTGATTGCACTTCGCTCGTTCCGATAGGTGTCAGGCAAACACTGAGATGCGCTGCCATGATGGGTTGAGATGCCATCGTCCGGCTGAGCACGGTCGATAACGTCCCGGAAAGTTGTTGGGTAGGTGTGGTGGTACGAAAAAGAGAGAGATTGCGTTTGCGAGAAGGCGGGTGCGTGATAAAAAGCCAGAAAGGAAGAGCAGTCGACGAGATAGCCGGTGAGTCGGGAAGCTATTCTCTGGCTCTACTTCTTTGACTTTGCCTCTTGCTTGCCGATGAGCGCCTTGACAATCTTCGCTTCTTCGACGAGGAATGCGCGTACGATTCGGTCTCGCACGCACTTGGAGCACCTTGAGCCACCGTATGCTCGTGAGACGCTCTTTTGGCGCTTGCTGATCCGCGAGTACTCGGTTGGCCTCAGGGCAGGGACCTATTGTGTGCGCAAAGTCGACAACGGACAATCGGCAGAACAGTTGGTAGGGCGAAAGCAAGGCATCGATGAATCAGTTCGTATACTGTGCAAGCTTGACCTGACCAGCAGCAGTGCTGCTTGGTGGACGCGAGCCACTCACGCCAGCGATTTTGGAGCCGCAGTCACCGCATTTTGGTGCGGTAGGGAGCTTGTTGATGGTGAGGTAGCGGAGCTTGCCGGCTGCGAAGGAGAAAATCCGAATGCCCGAGAGTCAGCACGATGGCCTTTCCGACAGCCAGCTATCCCTCGCAGCCGAGTCCTTGCCAGCTGTCTTGTCCTCTGCCCCAGGTGGCACACTCACATGGCGTCTTGATCACACGCCTCTTGTTGGAGACGGTGTTGTAGCTCTTGCGCGTGCGGAGGCTCACTCGCTGGGCCATTGTGCTTGACTGATTAGGGTCTGCTCGTCCTGCGGGAGAGCTGCTGCCGCTCTTGCTCGCTGTCCTCGCCCCGATCACCTCGCCTGGCTGCTCCCTGCTGGCCCTTACCACGGCCAAGTAGAGCGCCACCCCCTCTTCTGGGATGTGGCAAAAGAAAAGAGGAAGAAGTGCCGAGGAAGGCTGGCTGGGCTGCAGCTGGAAAGGGCTTCAGAAGAGATTGCGCGCAGTCTAGGAAGACCACGACGATTGTCCACCTCACTGGTCCGTATACTGATGCATGGACCCATTCTCTCAGCAGCCCAGCTCCTCTGATGCCTGCCCTGCGTACAATACAAGCTGATCTCGTTACCCCCATCCCGCTGATTGGCCCTAGTATCCTCACAAGGCAAGCAAAGCACCGTTACAATACTGTGCAAGCAGGCGTGCTTGCTTGCTTGCACCGTGTGGTACTACGCTCATCAAGCGTGATGGTCAAAACGTCAGAATGGTCAACGCATTGACTAAAAAACGCAACGCGGTTGATTGCCGCTCCTGCAAGCTTGCACTGCCACAACTTTGCGAGGTGCAGGTGCAGGTCGACGAGACGGCACGTCGCTTGTCCCTCTGTCAACCTCGTTCTGGAAGCAGATTCGCTCTGCTCATTCGCGCCTTCAAGCTCGTCACTGCTTGGCCTGCCCCTGCGTGTTGCCCGCAGCGCTGTTCAGACGCACCACCCGTCTCTGCAGTGCTCAAGAGGTCCAAACCCCTGCTAAGCAATCCGACACCGACAGCATGCAGCAAAGCACAAGAGCCGGCAATCAGAATTGGTACCAGGCCGATGGTGTAGGTTACAGGGCCAACTTGGCATCCTCTGCTTGCTCACAGATTGCCCCAGCTTGATGTTGGCGACTATGGCTACTATCTGCGCGCATCGCGCATCGATCAAGCAACGTTCAATGGTCTACCGCCTGAAGCTCAATCCGTGTTCCATGTACACCAGTCTAGACGCTACGGGTGGTCGGCGAGCGTCAAGATCGTCGTCCGTATCACCGAAGTAAATGTTTACGATGGTCGATATGCGTACTATATAGTCGGCTGTGTAGGTTGTTCCACACAATACGACTCGACTAAGTCTGTGTTGACCTCCTCAAGGCTGCCAGGAACCGCTGCTGCCCAAGAGAACTTCCAAGCTATTGCTAACACAACAACGACCGTCCTCACAAGGCTCTCCGTCAGCCTCTGCGCGACGCTCTGCGCCAACCACTGCGCATAACCTTGGCCTCTCGACTCTGAACCGTGATATTGATTGGGCAGTCGTAGAATCATCAACGTTCTTCTTGAGAGTCCAGGAAGGAGAGGGAAGAGGCCGCGTGCCTGGTCCGAAAGGTTCATCAGCCTTGGTCCGCTTTGTTTCCCGTAAGTCACAAAGGTCCTGAATGCGTCGCAGCACTTCGGCTGAGCCACGTACTCTAGTTTTGCATCGTTCGCAACGAGAGCTATTCCATATCTTGTTTGACGATTTGGATGATATTCTCGGCAAGTGGTCTTACTGATGGCTTACAATGACTGACATCTTCGGACTGACACACTGCTACAGCATCTAGCTTTGGAACGAGGGATCGCCACTTTAACCAGATTTATCCCTATCACAGGACACGCAGAGGTGCGGGTAAGGTTACATCGCCCGGGCACACGGCATTGCCTGGCGACTACATCTTGTATGTCGACGATCGTACAAGATCTCCCTACCGCTTGCGGTGGGCCCATGTCCACACGAGCCAACCAAAGTTTGGCAAATTGTACGCGGAAAAGCTGGAAGTCATACCGCACCTTTCCAGCGATGTGGCACGAAAGGACAATTTCCATAAAGCTGTTCACGATCCATCGCGTCACCACCCAAGCAAGTTATCAGCGGCCATTTCAACACATTTAGTAATTTATCCACTAACGATGTCTTAAACTTCGCAGAGATGATCGAAATCGCTTCGCGGGATGTGCGCGCTATACGCGCCCGAGGATACTCCCACCCAAGTCGAGGTATCACTTACGATTCCAAAATGAGCTTTGGCCCTGGCGACCGCGTTTGCTACAGCTCAGACGGCACGCGAGGACGACGAACAATTGGGTGGATTGTCCAGAGATCAGGCGATCAGGTAAACGTCTGGTCTCCCTCGAGCGTAAGTAGCTTGTGCCAGACTTTCTCGAGTCTGGGGTTAATTCACTCGACACCAGAACGAGGATTGGTTCCATGATCTAGACGACCAGCGAAACATGCGCTGTAGGTGTACATCGAGACAACGGTCACTACAATTGCTAATCCCTCTTTCCACAAAGATGCCAGCCGAGCTATCTATATCCAGAATGTTCACACAGATGGCAGAGTGCCAGCTCATGTGTTCTCCAGCACGCTGACCATGTCATACCCAAACGTGAGTCGCTTCAGCCACCTCCCCGCCTAGACGCTTCTGATTTTTGAAGACTCTCTGACTACTCTGAGCTTTTTCAGCAACGAGGCACCAAAATCTACGTGATATTATGGGGAACCCTATCCAAGCTGCTGGGACTCTCAGGCTCCACACGGCGTGATGCTTTCCCTCACATTTACGAAGCTTGGGTTGCACCTGAGGAATTATGGGCAAAGTGGAAGCCAGCCAGTGCTGGCTGGTTCTCATCGAGGTTTAGCCTCAAGGCAAAGCCAGGCGCCTTCAAAGATTATCTCGTGAGCTTGCTAGAAAGACATACTCTTGAGCAGTCTCAAAGTGACTGACTGACATGACGCTTTCGAGGTTTCATTTGGAGATCCTGCTCACCAGAGGTATGGAACGAGCTCCGGTCTGGAATGCAGGTGGTTCTCTCGCCGCAATATTTTCCTGTCTCCTGCAGGCGCGAGGGAGCATATAGAAACATGGAGCAAGCAGACATATCGCTTTGGACGGAGGTCAAGTCGATCGGACCCCAACGGACCCTCTGTGGATGCATCTTGGCTTGTGATACATAGATACAGCGATGAACTCAGACTGCGCGCGGCAAGTTCGACTGGTCGCACCCCCTCACCAGGCCACCAACACCGTAGCCAGGGCAGTCAAGACTTGCGAGGCGACAATGTAAATACCTACTCAGGAGGCAGACCGACCAGCCAACACATCGTGACGGAGCCGGAGCATCGCCCGTATTCAAGGAATTCGAGCCAGAACTCACGTCGCCGTTACTCTCAGAACTCAAGCCAGGCAGGCTTGTATGAAGCCTTTACTAGGGCTCCCAATCGTTCACGTCCAAGGGAGTCGCGCCCAATGGGCTACGCTGCGGGCAATGGCGGCTTCGCTCCCACGCGTTCATCTGTTTCATATAGTAACGGTATGCAGACTGATCGTTCGCATGCTGACCGTTCGTATACGAATGCTACGTCAGAAGGAGCTTGGGCATCTGATACAAGCTCTGCACGTAAGTCTGCACAAGTCTCGACGTTGCATAGTGTGGGGCATATGAGGAATGCTACTGACACGTCTGGTGCAGCGAGGAGCCTACGAGATCTCCGAACCGGCGCTGCGCGTCCTGGCTCAGTCTCAACGATCTCCAGAGACGCTTCATTGGATCGTGAACATCCATACTCGTCGCGACGGACCACAAACGCTCGACGTCGTTTGCGAACCATGCATATGGCACATGAAACTCTCTCAAGAGGATGGGGCGACACCAGTGAGGAGGAGGAAGGTGAGGCTTATCACTGCATCTGTATACTAGAGGGCGCGAAGCTGACTTGCGAGCCGGTATGCACAGCTGAATATTATGAAGAGGAGGAGACGGGTCGGGACGAATTAGACGAGGACTTGCTCGGGCATAGCGGAGGTGAAGGAGGCGACGAATATGTGGAACACGACGAGGAAGTGTTGGTGGATGAGAACGGCGAGGCAGTGTTGGTGGACGAGAACGGCGAGGCAGTGGTGGACGTCGATATCGATGAGAACATTGCAAATGGAAGGGGGGAGGGGGGTGTTGAAGGAGCGGAAACCCCCCAAGGTCGACGCAGCCCCAAGGGTAAGGGTACAGCTGCCTAGCCATTGACTGATGACTAGCGACTGTTCCCTTTGATGCTGCTGGAGACCAGGCCGACTCCGCCGCCCAATGAATTGCGGAACACGCTCGTCAACAGTGTACATCCGTTGCACCGAAGTATTATCCCCCATCTAATTGCAACAGCGATGTAGCATGTCGCAGTCCACGTTGCTTCATACATCATCAATACTTCCTTGTCATGTAGGCCCAACGCTATCGCTCCTGTCCCCCGAAAAATCGCTCGACAGCCTTGCCGAGTCTGGCGGCTGCCAGGTCGAGTTGTTCCAAATTCCCTGCGAAGCAAGCTCGCATGAACACACTTCGGTCGGATAAAATTGCGCGTTCCTCTTCTATTATCGCAACAGCTTCAGCGGAGGGATTCTTGAGCGCCAGAGGTAGACTTGGCGAAGCTGCAAACATGCTTGACTGCAGGATCAAGACGTTCTCTGTGCACGAATAAGACAAGCGTATGCACAGATCAGCTTTACGACCTGTAACACTGCTATGAAATTCAGATCAAGTTTACCCTCAATGCAAAGATCGAACAAACGTTCCATGAGTTCTACAGCATTGGTACGAGGACCTGTGGATTTGCCTCTTGTTTCTCGTTCATTAATCCGGAACTCTGAATGTCGTTCCAGATTGATTTCCAGCCAGGCGAACATGCCTGATTGTGGGCAGGGCTTGCATCGAACGTGATCTTTGCTGCAGTGTTTGCTGACGCCATTCAGCAGGCGGTCACGCTTCGTAGAGTATTGCCGTCGAATGTCGCAGATCCACCTCGCGAAACCCTCGAGGCCCCAAGACTCGTTCGTAGTATTGAGGTGTGGCTCCGACAAGAGCTGCGCGAAAAACGCTTGGGCGATGCCGCTGGTGATGGCCATATCATTCAGCTAGAGCCGCACGCGGGAGCGGCATAAGTCCACTCACTTGACTTCCTGCGAGTCAGTCTCTGCTATGCGCTGTAGACGCTCAATGAAGGCAGGGCTGCCAGTGAGCCAGCCAATGCGCATGCCGGGAGCAAAGCACTTCGAGAACGAGTCCAAGCGGAGCACACGTCCGTCCGTATCCAAGCTGAGGTAGCTTCGGGGCAAGCTTCGAGCAAACGAATCGAGGTCTCGCACGTCTTGCAATGCGACTCGACCTGCTTCCAAAGTGCTACTTTCGCTGCCTGCATTGGCTGGACCATCGTATGGACTGAGCACCAGCCAGTAGTAGGGGTCGTCTTCGACAATAATCTGTAGAAAGAATGTCTGCGAGTCAGCCGCGGTTGTTTCAAATCGTCTTCTAGGATGGTGACTCACCAGATCGTGCTTTTGTGCCACGGCGTATACAGCGGAGGCTCTCTCCAAAGTCAGGGTTGCCGACGAAGGGTTCTGTCCGGTAGGTACGGTGTAGAGCACATGCGGTCTGAGATGACAAGCAAGTCAGCAATTGTGATTTTGGCAACCCTCAGAATTGGCCTGCCAAACACAAGGCGCGCCTTCTGTCTAAATGACGAGCAGAAACTCACTTCTTGCCGCGAACCGTAGTGTCCCAAGTAGACAAGAGGTCATCCAAAGCTTCTGGCACGATTCCCAGGGTGTCGATCTGCACGCCTTTTACGCCTGCTCCCAAAGCACGCGCTGCTGCCATTGGGGGTGCGAATTCGAAATCTTCGACGAGCAGAGTATCATTCTCGTCTAGCAGTGCTCGAAAGACCTTTGTGCTGGCATCTGTGTTTCCGCCTGTAGGAATTTGTGCGAACTCATAGGGTGGATTGTGCAGGAGCGCCGTCAAGCGGTACAAGGCTTCAACGAGTGGCTGGAAGCCCATAGGCCGCGCGTCTGTAGTAGCCAAGGTGTGAGATTGCAGAAATCCCCGTCAGAAACCAGATTAGACTTACATTGCTGGGCTTGAGCTAAATCAAGCGCAGAGCGGGTGCCGCACGGCTGAGGCCCCTTGTACATGTGCATGATGGTTTTGCCAGGTACAGCTGGCTTCTTCCCATGCCGATGCTTGTGATGATGGTGATGGTGGTGATGAGTGTGGCTGTGCGGTTGCTCTTGACCATTCGCAGACTCTGCATGGCCATTGACCGAGTTCTCGGATTTATTCTCGGTGGCGACTGGGTGCACAAACGGCGAGCCATCAAAGTTTGGAGGCGTGGGCAACTCGAAGGAGGCTTTCAGGATTGGAAAGGTGGAAGGATGTGGCAGACCCTGCAACATTGATATACAAGATGAAAGCTCGTCAGATTGCAGTCAAAGACGCGCGTGGTTGCGAGCACGTGTCCATATCATCTGACTCGATTGAGGAGGAGATAAGACGAAAATGCACGTACTCCGCCCAGCGAGACCATGGAAGGCATCTCCAAGTAAGGGTACATTTTCTAGGACGCGTAAAGACAAGACAAACGCAAAGTGTCAGCCTTCTGTATGAGGCTGTCGCCTGCACCGTTGCAAACTCCGCCCACTGGCAGGGCGTGCAGACATGTGCAGGAAGAGGCCTACCTTGAGCATGTTGGCCGCTCTGGCCGCCGTAGCCGCATTGATGTGATGCGACAGATCTGGTAGAACGCGCTGACTCGTGTCGCCATTGCTGGATGCAGCAGCAGAGGGTGCGTTTACCATCTTGGCAAGGCCGCGAAGCAGGAATTTCGTAGGCGCCCGTTGACGAAGGTGAGCAAGCCGTGCTCAATAACGAGAGTGCAGAAGTGTGGATGTGCTTTAAGATGAGCAGATACGACGTCTACCGAGATGAAAAGGTGTGTGCAGTCGGAGTTGAGACAGCAAGGAGCGCGCCTTTCATCAAGAGCTCAGCTGACTGGACAACCGGTGGCCAACGCACGTGACTTGACTTCTTGAGTCTCAGAAAACACGCGGCGAAGCTGCGTTCGCGCGTTGTCGAGTCATTCGATAGCTTGAGCGAGGGGCTCTTGTATTCTGCGCAAGAGCATGTAGGTGTCGCGCTGCCATGCTGATGATATCATCTTATCGTGTCGCCGGATGTGCCGATCAGACCTTGCTCTTGCCACCTATACACGCTACCTGCAGCTGCGGCTGCTCAGCAGTGAGTGTCTCGCAGACTGCAATAGTGCGACACGCTTTCTCTCGTCAAGCCATATACCAGCATGTCAAAACTCTCGCTCATCTCCGTCGTCAAGCTTAATACTGGATCCACGATGCCTGTACTGGGGTTTGGCGTGTTCCAGAGCGCCGATGCTTATAGATCGGTCACTGCTGCTCTCGAGGCAGGCTACAGGTAAGTAATACTTGTCATATACAGAGATGCATATAGTCAAAGACTGACTCAATGCCTGGACTCTAGACACATTGACAGTGTATGCTCGCTTGAAATTGGGAGATCGACGAGGAACTTGGGCTTTGGGCTAAGGCCGATCTTCCTCTCAACAGGCCCGCTTCTACCGCAACGAACCGCAAGTAGCCGAAGCCATTCGTGACTCATCCTTGTCTCGAGAGGACGTCTTCTTCACCACCAAAGTGCTTTCAAGCGAGCACGGCACATCCGCCACCGCTCGTGCAATTGATGATTCTCTCGCACGCGCAAAAGAAGAATACTTTGACCTCGTCTTGCTGCACGATCCCAACTCGGGCCCTAAGAAACGACTGGAGGCATACAAAGCCCTCTTGGATGCCAACAAGCAAGGCAAAATCAAGAGTGTTGGAGTTTCAAACTTTGGTGTAAGACACTTGCAGGAGCTTGCAGATGCAGGTCTCCCTGCTCCTTCTATCAACCAGATCGAGCTACATCCATGGTTGCAGCAAACAAGCATAGTAAAGTACTGCAATTCGAATGGCATTGTGGTGCAAGCCTACTGCCCGCTCGTCCGAGGTGACCGTATGGATGACCCGACGCTAGTGAGCTGTCCTAAGCTCTCTTGGAATGCAGCGCACCGAGAGGATCATTAACCTGTGTTCTAGGTTGAAATTACAAAGCAAGTGAACAAAACACCAGCACAAGTCCTTATCCGGTGGAGCCTGCAGAAAGGGTTTGTTCCTCTGCCCAAGTCTGATACACCCGCCCGCATAAGTACGTAGAAACCACGGATGTTCTTGCACAAGGAGGCAGGCACTGACTGTCTCGCCAATTTTCTCTAGAAACGAACGCGGATGTCTTTGACTTTGAGCTTTCCAAGGAACAAATGACAAAACTCGATAGCTTGGATCAGGGAAAAGCGGGAGCGTGCTCTTGGAACCCTGTAGATGCACCGTAGTCTGGCTTCTTGATCAGTGCAAGCAAGACTTTGCAGTGCACCAGATCTCCCGTCTGCTCTATTGTTTGCGTTCTCATTCCGCGTCCACCGGATTCCAGGAGCAGGACCCGGCCTTGCCTTGATCCAGATCATCAAGTTTTTGCATTTGTGCATCGTTGAGTTCGAAATCGAAGATGGAGATGTTGTCTCCTGCGGAGAGGTACTCATTTGAGTGCTGGTACAGTGCCGAGACATGCACGCTGATGAGCTCACGGATACGAGACGGAGTCTCCGATTTAGGCAAGGGCACAAAGCCGTGCTGAAGTGACCATCTGACCAGGACTTGCCCTGGCGTCTTTCCTACTTCCTCGGCAATAGCGATCTGTTGGGGAAGACAAAGATGGGATAAGTACATCTGAGCAATAGCAACATCATGTCAAACAAGGCTCACCAAAATTGGATCGTCCATCTTGCGACTTCGAACCAATGGACAGAATGCTTGTACCAAGACACCGTTCTTCTCACAGTATTCGACAATGTCTTTTTGTTGGTTCCAGGGATGCAATTCGATCTGATTGACAGCTTATCGTTGCGCTCCGTGATTAGCCGATGACTCGACTGTAATCAAGCCATTGAGTGCTTACCTGGAGCAGGGAGCTGAGCTTCAGAAATCTCCGACAGGTGCTTGACACCGTAATTGGACACTCCAATGTTTCGCACATGGCCTTTCTCCTGCGCATGTCCCAGGGCGCGGTAAGCTTGCAGGCGTTTTTCTCGGCCAGCTTTGGGGTCGTGCAATAATATGAGATCAAAGTATGTCAGACCAGTGCTGGTCAAAGAATCTTCGACGGCCTTCATGGTGGCATCAACACCGTGCTCTTCGGACATGATCTTGGTCGTTAGATAGATCTCTTCTCGAGGCAGCTTTCTGAGGGAAGGGGCACAAGACGTGAGTGAGCCTGCCCCTGCCAAGCTCTGATTGCGATACTACTGACGAGTTTCGGATGGCATTGGCTACCATTTCTTCATTCTTGTAATGTCGAGCCTGTCATGCAAATCTGCGCGTTAGCCGCATGTTTCACAAATGCAGCAGCTGAGGGGACTTCACGCTATCAATGAGCCTGTAAGAGATCTATCAGTCTAAATTTCAGAAAAACAACAAATAGAGCAGTGAATAGTCACCTATAGCCAGCTTCCAGTGCAATTCCGACTGATTCCTCTGTCTTCTCGGTGAGCGCCACACCGAAGCCGAGACACTGTAACGAGTTGCCGTTGTTCAGCTTGACCAGAGTGTGGAGGCTTAGAGCTGCCATTTTGTGGTATGTTGGTGGGTGTCGAGGTGTCCCGTGTTATGTTCAGCGGAAGCCAAGCCACACAGCGACGCTGTGTACTTCCGCTGAACGCTCCAGAATAGATGATCGGGTGCGCTATCGGCGATAACGTAAAGAGAGCATCAGGCCGAACGTCATGTTGTGAAAGGATGTTCGTCCTTGCTGATGCGCTGAGACCGACCTTGTCTTCTGTCAGCCAAATACGAAGGCATCCGCCGTACTCTATGGCCGCTTGCCCCTTTCAACATAGCTTACCGTCGAGGTCAGATCTATGGCCAGCATCCCATGATCCCCAAACCCCGGCTTGCAATTGACTGTATCAAGAGCTTTTGGACCAAAACTTGAAGCTAGCAATGTTATTGAAAATGGATGTTTGCGTCGCATTGTTTGTTCACTGTAGCTGTGGGCGCAGTCCAGGGAAACCTGCGTCGGAGGTTGTCATTCGCGATGACGCCCTTGAACTGACTGCAAGATCACATCGCGTGCTCAGATGAAAGGGGAGGGAGGGACGTAGGTGGTCGGTCTAATGCAAGAAGTGAATTGACTTTTCTTTGTGTTCAACGGGAATCTCACATCTTAGCACATCAAACAGCAAGCGTATGTTGCCACAGACATCAGCGTTCAGGTCACCGTAGAGGCGACTTTGGTGTACCAGAAGTAAGCGACTACATTTGTTCCGCATGAGCAGGGGCTACACAAGGTACCGAGCGCATTTGCAAAGGCGATTGGAAGTGTTGTGTGATCGCGCGTTTGGGAAAAACATGCTAAAGAGCCACAGCAGGGAAATAGAGCCGCAGAGTAGCATAGACCGCGCAGCGTACCGGGGAATCTGTACGGCATCAGAAGAAGAGAAGGATCGTGCATCAGTAATTCATAGTCGGGTAGAATTGCAATGTCACGGAAAGTCGAGAGTGGAGAGGTTCAGATTGCAAACTAATCGATGCTTTGGCATCTTCCGCTCATCCGGCGAGACGAGGCAGCATTCGCTGTAATGCATTGCATCGCTGACGTCCTCGAAAGCCATGTGCAATTTGCTCTTCTGCAGCCAAAACGAAGTCGATGGCGTCCTTGCAAGCTTGCCGGGTCCGAAAGACTGGCTGGCGCTTCCGAGCTGATGCACAGGCGCGTGGACGGCCAATCGAGCTGCAACGATGCTGTCTTGTCCCTCCGCAGAGAGCCAGTGCGTGGCACGAGCTGATCTTTGGACACAGCTTCCCAGCTGTTGCCGTGCAGTGCGCGTATGTGAAACATTGTCTTCCTGGCTTGGGTCGTGGGGGGATTGTGAGGGAGAGCGAAGACGGGAACTCACGAATTCAGAGCCTGACGGGCTGGCTAGTTGGCGAACACCCGTGCACACGAAGCATCGCCTCTCTGCGCACTTTCAGTCGGTCTGGTCGCAGGCGTGCACTCCAGCAGGCAAGACCGCTTCGATCACTCGCCCTTGTGTCATGTTGTTTACTTCGAGTTGAATGTGGCAAAAGTCGCGGGCTATAAAACACGCAACAACCGCTGCTCTTGCCTCTCTCTCTCCTCCCGTCCCGCTAAAGAAAAGAAAGAAAGAGAAGGTGGGGGGAACTCTTCGCCCGCGCGAGGGACCGTAACGCTGACTCTTCTCTCTCTGTCCTCCTTCTTTCTCTCTCTCTTCGCTCTCCCGACTCCTGCAGCTTCTCCCCCAACTCACCTTTACTTCAACTCACACAAACATGTCTGGACGCGGCAAAGGTCAGTAGCAATGCCAGGTCGACTATGTGTGTCTGTACTGACTGGCTTTGCTTTCTCCTCTGTCCTCAACTTCAATGTTTTGATCACTCAAAACAATACGCAACAACACCTTGCATGCAAACACGACAACAACAATACCACAACAGGCGGCAAGGGTCTCGGCAAGGGTGGTGCCAAGCGACACCGCAAGATTCTACGAGACAACATCCAGGGCATCACCAAGCCCGCCATTCGTCGTCTTGCTCGTCGTGGTGGTGTCAAGCGTATCTCTGGCCTGATCTACGAAGAGACCCGAGGTGTTCTCAAGATCTTCCTCGAGAGTGGGTCTTTTTCTATCGAGGAAGCATTCACTTTTGTCGATGGTTGCTGACTTTGTCCTCCTCGTTGCTGCTGCAGACGTCATCCGCGACTCCGTCACCTACACCGAGCACGCCAAGCGAAAGACCGTCACCTCGCTCGATGTTGTCTACGCCCTCAAGCGACAGGGCCGAACCCTGTAAGCATCGCTCTCTGCTGCTGCTGCTCTCCACGCCGACCATTGCTGACTATCATCTTTGCTTCCTTCTCTTTCCAACACAGCTACGGATTCGGTGCCTAAACAGCTTCCATCTATCCTGCCCGCGTCCACATTATGGAGCACCACGCCTGTCAACATTCGACTTTCTTCAACATCTTCTGGCATGGCTTGTTACTTCACCTTATAGCTGCTCGCTTTCTCGACGTCCAGCCAATGTATCGTAGCTTGTAGCCACTGCCCTTTTCCACTGCTCTTTCAATCAAAGATGCATCTTCTTTCACGGCGTTGACGCTTGTCTGGTCGTGATTCGCTCTGTTGACGCTTGTTTTCAAAGACATGCCGCCCTGTTCAATGTTTGCATGGCAAGTCTGCTGTACACCGTGTCCATCGCGATTGCTGAAGTGGCGATCCCTGATGGCGACTCGCGACAACCGGCAGTCACCGAATTATTCGCTGACGGCGCATAGAAGGTGATGGCTCTACTATGCACTCTGCAGCACCACATCAGCCTCCAGTTGACCGTGCCAGACGATCAGGCAGCCATCATTGAACATCTCGGCAAGTACGCCACCCAGCTGACCCTTGTTCTCGTTCGTACCACCGCGACCAAGCACCATCATCAAGCCATGCGCTACTCGTCCACCGCCGCCATCGTCACTGCGCTGGCTGCAGCCTCGTCTGCAGTCGCTGTGCCCTCGCCCTACGACCAGCAGCAGCCTCAGCAGCTGACCTTTGGCGCTTTCGAGGACGCAGTCTCCCAGCAGGCCGCTGCCTTCCTAAAGGAGAGCAAGCACCTCGTCAACAGCCTCGGCTCTGGAGTGGGAAGCGGCAATGTCGCTCGTCAAGGCGCTGAGTGGATCCGAAAGCATATCAACGATCCCCGCTGTGAGCTTGGTGTTCATCGTCTCGTGCGAGCTTGCCTGCTTGGGCGGGCGTCGTCATGCACCGCGCCCTCAGGGCTGGACCTCCTGAATGCGGGGGGGATCCGACGAAGGACTCGCAGGACACAGCAGGACTTGCACAGATGCTTTGTCGGTGTAGAAAAGCAGGCACTGACGCACAACTATTCCGTTCACCCCCGCAGTCACGCACATGACCCATGCCGCATTCCCAGAGTACAGACTCCGCATTAACAAGATCGCCGAGCCGACTCTTTGCGACAAGGACGTCAAGCAATTCAGGTAGGTCGTCTATTTGTCTTATTCGCACGGAACGTCGTCTAAATTGGCGTTTCTTCCTGTGCAGCGGCTACCTCGATGTCGGCGACAAGAAGCATCTCTTCTTTTGGTTCTTTGAGAGCAGGAGCAACCCCAAGAAGGATCCTCTGACCCTCTGGCTGAGTGAGCATATTGCCATCTTGCAATGGCAGACCGCAGCTCCCTGACGGTCTCCTTTCAATGCAGACGGAGGCCCAGGATGCTCATCCTCGACTGGCCTGCTCTTCGAGCTTGGCCCGTGCTTGATCTCGGCCAATGGCACCGACACAGTTTACAACCCGTACTCGTGGAACTCTGTCTCCAACATGATCTTCCTCGACCAGCCAGTCAACGTTGGCTACTCGTACACCGAGGGTTCGAATGTGCTCACAACACCCGACGCGGCCAAGGACGTTTACGCCTTCTTGCAGCTCTTCATGAAGAGCTTCCCTGAATACTCGTCGCTCGACTTCAACATCGCTGGCGAGTCATACGGCGGTCACTACATTCCCAACTTTGCCTCGTACATTCACGAGCAAAAGCAAAAGTCCGAAGCTGGCGCTATCGAGACTGCCGAGCATCATGCAATCAACCTCAAGAGCATACTCATTGGCAATGGTCTCACTGATCCGTACATTCAGTTTGCTTCCGTCCCGGAGTATGCTTGCGCTCCGTCCGAGCATGCTTTCCTCGACGAGAGCACCTGCACTTCTCTCCAGAACAAAGTTGGAACCTGCCAAAGACTCGAGAGCTACTGCTACGACAGTCCATCGCGCTTCACCTGTGAGTCATTGAATGTGGAAGTGAGCCGATTATGATCAGTGTTCTGACCGTTTGCCCATGACGACAGGTCTACCCGCTGCGCTCTAGTAGGTCAACGCAATCAGCTAGCCCCTCTCTCCCTGCTCGCGGCAAGTCTGACAGCATTTCCTGTTCCTACAGCTGCTGGGGCATGTATTCCCCACTTCAGGCAAGCGGACGTAATCTCTACGACATTCGGAAGAAGTGCGATCGAGAGGGAGAAGATGGACCTCTCTGCTACAAGGAGATGGGCTGGATCGAGTCGTATCTAAACAGGCCAGAAGTCAAGTCTGAGCTCGGTATTCCAGACGACTTTGGCGAGTTCCAGTCTTGCAACATGTGAGCAATCTTGTGCGAGGCGAGTGCAGGCAATGGGGCGCACGAGCTGAATCTCTGTCCTTGCAGGGAAATCAACCGAGGCTTCCTGATGGTAAGTCCAGACACTGCCCCATTGCGTCAATCTGTGAAAAGCGACTGACAATTGTGCGATGCGCTTCACAGACTGGCGACTCGCAGCACAACAGCGCAGCACTGTTGCCGCCCATGCTAGCAGATGGCATCCGTGTCCTCATCTATGTGAGACGCACTACCGCACAAAGTCACGGCAGATTGTCATGCTGACTCGTCTACCTCCCGTTTGCAGGCTGGTAATCAGGACGCTATGTGCAACGTTGTGGTAGGTCCTGTTTTTGTCCATTACGTGCAAGGCTAGTCACCTAATGGAATATTTTGTTGCGTCTAGGGCAACAAGGAGTGGTTCTTGGCCCTCGACTCTATCTTTGCCAAGGACGTGAAGAAGACAAAGGAGCGTGCTTTCAATGTCAAGGGAGAGAAGGCAGGCAGCCTCATCAGCGTTGGTCCTGGCGCAGGCAATTATACCTTCCTCGAGGTGCGTTCACTCTTCCATATCAACCATTCTTGAATGGAATCCGTGATGACTGACGAGCTGTCTTTTCAGGTCTATGAGGCTGGCCATATGGTAAGTAGTTGTCGCTTTCTGCTTGTCTGTTGTGCACAGTTGACATACCATCTTCTCTTACGCCCTCTCAGGTCCCAACTGACCAGCCCGAAGCCGCACTTCGCATGTTCAGCCACTGGCTCGCCAACAAGGCGCTTTAAGCAAGTCATGAGGCCTGATGTATGGCAAAGACTGAAGTGAAAACATGACGCTGCGACCAAGGGTCTCTTACTTTTGTGCAGAATGCATTATTAGCTTCATCGCCTTTTCCTAGGTTTGCATTGTCTATTCGCATCTTTCTCGATTCTAGGTATCATACTCTGCAACGTCTGAACTGGCTTGAAGCGGACGAGGTGATTCAGTCTGTACTGTCAGTCAGCTTGCCTTTGTCTTGTCGGTCCAGTGAATGGTCACGTTTCCCGATCGCGCTCGCGTGTGTGTGCTCGGCGCTGTCCTTGCAGCTTGGCGACCGTCGACCCCGTTCAGGCCGGCAACGCTTGGGACTCTGCCTTGTGCATCTGCCCCAACTCAAGAGCCCACTATTCTGTCGTACATCTACTCGACCTTCGCCTACTACCTGGGCTGGTCATCGAATTCAGAGACAATGGCCAAAGGCAAGGTGGGGAGCGTCGAGGTCAAGGCCGAAGGCGAGCACGCTGGAGCTGGACAGCCGCGACGATGGTACAAGAACCCAGAGAAGCTCATTGAGGGCGCCGACGCCGACATCCGCACTGTGTACGAGATTGTCCAGCGCAGTGCGCGCCTCTTCCCCTCGCAGAATGGCTTTGGCCACCGCAGCCTGGTCAAGATGCACAATGAGGAGAAGGAGGTCACGAAGACTGTCAAGGGCAAGGAAGTGAAAGAGAAGAAGAACTGGTCGTATTTTGAAATGTCCGACTACAAGTATCAGTCGTACAAGCAGATTGCAGATGACGCGCACGTCATCGGATCAGGCCTTCGCGCCGTAGGACTGGAGAAGGGCAAGATCTTCAATATCTATGCGACCACTGCGTGAGCAGTACTTTCAGTGTACCGGCGACAGTGTATCAAAGGCTGATATAGGCTGCTTTGTCCTCAGGCCCAGCTGGCAGCTTGTCGCTCAGGGTGAGCCTGCTCGATCGCCTGTGATTCAGCAAGGTCGAGAATAGAGCTCGGCAGCCTGCGATGCTGCCAGCTCTCTCGCTCTAATGCAATGACGCTGATCATCCTGGTCATGTGTGTTCCTGCTGCTAGGCTGCGTGTCCCAGTCCATCACGTTCGCCACTGCGTATGATTCGCTCGGCCCAGAAGGTGTAAGTGGTGATTCGAGTAAGGACAGCATGGCAACCTGCACTAGTCTCACATAGTTATCAACCTGCTTCTCCTTCTCCTTCTCACACCACCTACTGCATAAATGCGCTTCGTTGCGTCTGTCTATCTGTCACATGCGCTCCCCTTGCGGCCTATTGTCGAGTAGCTCCAACACTCTATCGTGGAGCCTGAAGTCTCTGGCATATTCCTCAACGACAACCTCTTGCCGACCCTGGCCAAGGTCGTGTCCGAGTGCCCATCCCTCAAAGTCGTAATCTATGACGGCGACAAGCCAGACGCAAAGGCGCTCGATACCATCAAGAATGCCCACGGAGGCCTCAGGGTTGTCACGCTCGACGAACTCAGAGGAATCGGCAGAAAGGAGCACCATGATCCAGTACCACCTAACGAGCATGGTGAGAGCATGATGTACACAAACCTGAGATCAAGCTCACATTCTGCCCGTCGCCCGTCCAGACACATGTTGCATCATGTACACTTCTGGCAGTACCGGCGCTCCCAAGGGTGTAATCCTATCGCACCGCAATATCTGCGCATCAATCGCAGCGGTGCACTTTTTGCTCGTCCACGTCTTACAGCCAACGGATTCTTACATCGGTAAGCCTCGCCAAATTTCGAAACTGCACCAACCTAGTTCTGACAGTGATTTGGACTAGCCTATCTGCCACTGGCTCGTGAGTGCTAGCGTACAATCATCTATATCGTATGTGTTGCCATTTGCTCAAGCTTGGCTGCAGATATCTTCGAATTCGTCGTGGAACTCATCATGATGTATCATGCGATCCCTGTTGGCTACGCCAACATTAAGACCTTGACGGATCAGGTAAAGCACGGATCGACCATACAGACATTGACACTCAGCTGATCAGTGGCATCGTACCTTCGTAATAGAGCATGCGCAATTGTCTTGGCGACATGAGAACTCTCAAACCCACCATCATGGTTGGTGTGCCAGCGGTCTGGGAGCAAATCCGCAAAGGAATCGTGGGCAAGGTTAAGGACGGCGGCAAAGAACGCATCTTCAACGCTGCCATGACACTCAAACGCTCGTCCACTATCCTCGGCCACGTCGCAGACACAGTTGTGTTTAAGCAGGTCAGGCAGGCTACCGGCGGCAGACTACGATTTGCCCTGTCTGGAGGTGCAGCTATATCCAAGGACACGCAGGAGTTCTTGCAAACTGCACTCGTCACCATGTTGCAAGGGTACGTCCAAATTTTTTCACTCCGGCCCACCCATTGAACTCACAGGATGCCACTTTCATAGCTACGGCATGACCGAAACAGCAGCGATGTGTGCGATCTTGCCGCCTGAGTTTTTGCGTTCTGAAGCTGTCGGTCTGCCAGTCCCTTGCGCTGAGATCAAGCTGGTGGATGTCAAGGACATGAACTATTCTGCCACTGGCAACCCGCCGCGAGGCGAGGTGAGAGGCGCCATACAATGCACTATACCTGGCACAGCCATCCGCTAAATCGTTTGGTGCATTTAATCAGATCTGGCTTCGAGGCCCCTCCATCACCAAAGGCTATTACAAGCGTGATGATCTCACCAAAGAGGCTATCACTGAGGATGGGTGGTTCATCACGGGAGATATTGGCCAGTGGAATCCAGATGGCACTCTCAGCATCATCGACAGGAAGAAGAATCTCGTCAAGCTGTCCGGTGGCGAGTACATTGGTGAGCATGGCCCGGTGCAAGATCTGCAAGTTCGCACGCTGACTGTTCTTGTACAGCCCTGGAACAGCTCGAGACCGTCTACGGCTCGTGCAACCTCGTAACAAAGATCTGCATGGTGAGTTTGGAACAGATGCGCCCGTGACCTGCATTCGTTGACAGTGTTGCCCTTCCTTACTTCGCAGCATGCCGACTCGTCGCACAAGCAGCCGATGGCACTCATCTTCCCGAACGAGAAGAATTTGCGTGCTGCCTGCTCTTCGCATGGTCATGCTGACAACGAGGACCTCCGCACGCTCTGCGAAGATGAGAAAGTTCAAGACGTTGTCGTCGCGGAATTGAACGCTGTTGGCAAGAAGGCTGGCTTCAAAGGCATGCAGCTGGTCCAAGCTGTTGTTCTCGACCCTGAAGAATGGACGCCGCAGAATGGCATGTTGACGGCCGCCCAGAAGCTGCAGCGCAAGGCTATCGTTGACAAGCACAAGTCCGAGATCGAGAAGGTTTACAAGAGCGAATAACGGCTACCATATCCCCCAGTCTGCGCTTTGATCCGCTGAAATCCACTTCCACGCGTGCGTTATGAGTCAGAGTGCACTTATTGTTGTATTGTGCGCAATCTTGATTTTTCGCACACCGGTGAAATCCATTCATCATCGCCACATTGGGAATAGCAGCGAGATCCTGAGAGGCTGATACAACGAGAACACAACACAGTTTCATATGCCGTGCGAAATGATGCAGTGCACAGTCTAGATTTCTGCTCATCCAAAACGCGGCTGGCAAGGACCGCAGCGTCGATCGTCCGATGCGTCGTCGCCGACGCCGACGCTGGCAAGCTCAAGGCCGCATGTCCGTAGCAGCATGTTGCCTCTCCACCAGGACACTCGAGTCGATCTCTTCCTCTCTTCTTCGCCCTTCTCCGTACGTCTTGCTCGTCTACTACTACTCTCCGCCTTCCTCTCATCAGCATGGCCCCAGTCTCCGGATCCCCAAAAGTGGTCGTTATTACTGGTGGCAACACCGGAGTCGGCCTTGCAACAGTTCAGGCCTTCCTCACTCCACCTCACGACCAACACTATACGATCTATCTAGGCTCTCGCTCGTTGAGTAGGGCTCAAGACGCAGTCAAGTCCTTGACGGATGACGAAACGATTGGCAAAAGCCTTTCCGCCGGCCAGTCGAAAGTGGTCCCGGTGGAAATAGACATCGACAACGAGGAGACTGTCAAGGCTTTCCAGAAGAAACTGGCAGAGGAAGAGGGGAAGCTTGATATTCTCATAAATAACGCAGGTGTGTCTCAAGACACAGTCTATTGTACAACAGTCTCGATAGCTTCGCTGACTTCTGTCAACTGCACAGGCGTACACTATGACTTTCCCCTCGCCGCTGGCAAGTTGACTACCCGTCAAGCATACGAGCGTGCTTTTAGTACCAATGTTGTCTCCACACATCTGTTCACCGAAAGCTTGGCGGGACTCGTGCTCAAGTCCTCTGAAAAGAGAATCATCTTCATCTCGAGCGGCATCTCATCCCTTGGCGACCATTCCAATCAGGACATCAAAATCAATGTCTCGCCTCCAGCCGGTTGGCCAAAGAAGGCTTACTTCAACACCATGACATATCGTACCAGCAAGACGGCACTCAATATGATGGCGCTCGAGTGGGCCAAAATCTTGAAAAACGATGGCGCCAAAATCCACATCGCCGACCCTGGCTTGCTTGCCACTAACCTAGGAGGTACCGACCCAGAAGAGATGAAGAAGATGGGAGCTGCTGAACCTATCGTTGGAGGGATGTTCGTCCGAAGCCTTGCCGAAGGCAAGAGGGACCAGGACCTCGGTCGATTGGTTTCGAAGGATGCGGTCCTCCCGTGGTAGTCCGGTGGCAGCGTCCCTACACTCCATGAGATTCAAAGCCAAGAAGTACTGCCATCTTTCTCTTTCTTGGCCTCTGTCTACTCGCGCCTTCACAATGTAACACTGACCCATGCATGATCGCGTCCACTGCAGCGACTCCGAAGTTGAGCGCCGATTAGGCAGTTTCACCTTCTCCCACGAGACACACCTAGCAAAGCGCCTCACGCGCTTCACATGGTTCTTTTAGCTGATGCGTCAGCAATATCTTGGGATTAGCGCTAATTCTGTAGGGTCCGTACAAGTTTTCAGGGTGGACCGGATCTAGGCTACCAATACAAAAGGCAGTGCAGCAACTGGTGGTATTCGTGCTGAACAAGAGTACGTTCTGCTCTGCTCAACACTCTACACCAGGGATTAAAGGGATCGAGGTGTGTTTGATGCGTCGCGCACAAGAATCGGCACTGACATCCAAGCTGACGTTGCGCGCCCTCTTGTGTCATCCAGTGACCGCTGATATATATCGGCCAGCTGTGACAGGGGGAGAGACCAGCAGTGATAATACGCCAGTGTCTCGGCGGAGTCCACCTCGCCAGCACTATGCCGGCTGCGAGACCTGCCTCGAATGAGAGGCCGAGCACTGGTCCAGCGACGGAGAGTCGCACTGCCAATGCATTGAAATTTGCCGCCCTAGGGGTCTACAGCCTCGCCCCAGACCGCTATGGGATACAGCGTCTGACCGACCCTTTCGTCCTCGGCCTACATACTTCTGCAAGGGGTGCTCAAGGCGCTCATAATCTCAGACGCAACGTTCATGCGAGTCTCCGTAGGTACAGCGACATCGTTCGGAGTAACGTCCGGGTCCATGCCCAGGCCAATGGCCAGAGCCCGGGCAGCAGTGCGGAGCGTCCTGGGTCTACCTCTCGCGTTAGCTGAGGGCTGTCGATCATGGTCGCCTGATAGCCATATTACATCTGTTAGTCTTACAATGTGCACACCTCTTGCGTGTTTTCAAGTCAAGTTCTTCACTGCTATCTATTACCTACACGCATATCTGCTTCGTTCAGTGATTTTATCTATCTTTGTTCCTCACGAATGATGGTATCTCAATGCGTCTGTTGCGTCTCGATGATCATGATGATGCTTAGTTCGTCACTCTATACTGCCGCTTGACGTTTCGATACGGCTTAGGTTCTATTGCACTCAGTCTGACATTGTGCTGGCGCAGGCTGACACGCTTCATTCGAGATCGCTGAAGAACGCAGCAGCTGCTTTACAACGGCGGCTACGTGCCACCTGCGCACTCTGAACGTACCAGTAACTATTGACCGATCTCGACTCTGCAGCAGGCAAGTCTAGGCTTGTAGCATAAAATCTGGCAAAGCAATTAGGTCATGGGCGGCTCAGTAAAGTCAAGGCGCTCAAAATGCTTGAAGCTGCTGCAGTATATGCTGCGGTCGTGCTTGCCTTGGATTGGCTCGCAGGCCACTTGCAAGCCTGCAAGGCGCCGCCGAGCCGACTTTGCCGGCTGTGCAGTCCCAACCTCAGCCTGACGAGCAGATGCAGTGGGCTTGCCTGCATTCGTGCCAATTCAGCCATAAGGCTCCTCTTGCGTACAAGCGCATTGGGCTAATTTCCCCATTACCCTGGGTCGTAACTGTCGGGCGGAGCTGCCTGGAGCTAACGGTGATAGTACGCACTGGTAACGAATTCACGCATCGGTCACGTCGGATATGTCTCTGGGCAGTTTTACTGTGAGCACATATAGGCTGCATAATGTCGAGCCAAACAGAAATAGGCCAAGCTGATTTTGTGTTTGCCGGGAGATACGAGCCGTCCTGTCAAGCAACTCAGATGCTTCAGATCCTCCTCCATGCCGCGCCGCAACGGCGGCAAAGGCAGTTGCCCTGGGTGTGATCTGGTTTGGCCCGGAGCGCAGGTCCTTGCGACCTCGCATGGACCAGGTAATGAGTGCGTGCTTGGATGTGTCAGACGCCGCTCAGGGCCAACACGACCGTGCTCTCGCCAATCGAGGACATCCGCTCAGATGCACTCTCCGCGGACGCCTTCATCACGTCCCGGCGAGGGCCGCTCCTGCAGCACAGGCTCCGCGAACCCATTGATATCGCCCACTAGCTGCAGAAACATGTAGTGTCAGCTTTGTTACTTGTATGAAATGGACGCGCGTGTCGTGTAGTTATCGGATGATCTGGTAGCGCTTTCAAGCCAGCAGCTTGACCACCGGCGCATCGATGAGTCGAGCCGCGAATGTAATCAAAATATGTCCTGACTGATCAGTGCAAACTTTCTAAACGAAAAATGATGATTGAAAAGGACTATACTGTACTGAAAGGCGGCGACTAGAGCTACAAGTTGATTTGTCGAAAGCGCTCCAGGTTGAGCGAGCCAGGAGGGTGTATATGTCTTACAGTAGGGTAGTCGTCCAAGAGTTTGCGACGTGGTCAATCACACATAGTCCGCGAAAGGACTATGGAGGCCGTGAGGCGCAGACGTCATTTTTGTGGCCGACTGCTCCGAGTGCAGCATCAAGTTTGGCGGTGTGAGTGAATGCAACGGTTGTGTATTAAGCCTGAAAGGATGCCTTAGAGATCCATCGAACGCAGAGGCGGCGCGTCTGTCGCCAGATCCTGACAACGGATAAGCTTGATCCGCGACTGCCTGATTCAGAGGTGGCAGCTTGTAGTGCCTGTCCTGCTGTCCAAGCACTTCGCGCGCACCAGTGCCCAAGGGAGAGGTCGAGAAGATGTGCATATTACCGCGATGTAGCGGGTGACCAGCATTGGGTAGCAGTATGGAAGGACATCCAGTGCTATTGCGGCCGGGGAGGAGGCCGGCGCCACGACTTGCGTTTGTTCGTGTCTTGGTGACACTGGCTAGTGCGGGCATGGGCAGCTTGAAATCATCGACGACCAGCAGAGGACTCGCAACGTTCTCCTTGTCTCGAGAAGGAGAGCCAATGAGACCATCTGAAGGTGGCTCAATGCGGGAGCGCTTGTTCGCTGGTCCTGTCCTGCGAGCCGAAGGTGTTGGTGCTGTAGCAAAGGGCAGTACATCTCAGCAAGATGCGTGACGGAGTTGCAGCACAAATGGCCTACGCTTGACTTTCATCTTAACGCCTCGAGGAGGTGCGTCTTCGCAATCATGCTTGCCCACCCGGACGCACCTGACGCGCTAAGTCAGGGAACGTCTTTGAAATCGGAAGTGCAGCCCTCAAAGCCTACTCACCTTCGACAAGGTCTCTCTTCGTCACATTTCTTGTGCGTCTGCCATGAATAGGAAGCAAAACAATGTGTTCGTCAGCAACGTCACCACATGTTGGCGTGCTTGACGCCAGTTGAACGCGGATTGCATGACGACAGCGTGGTGAGGGATAGGATAGAGCGGACGGCAGGAGCGGGAGAAGGCAGTTCGGAGCTTTGGTCAAGCTAACGAGTTCCGGTGGGGTGGACTGACTTCGATGTTCGGATAGATGGGTCTGCATCGTTGACTGGAGTGATGATACCCATAGAAAGATGATGCAAGAAGAAGCAGCTGCACGAACGCGGACAAGCTTGCATCCGACATATACGAGCAGTGTGGAGTCTCCGCAGATGCTCAGAGGGTGCGGGGTGCAATTGTGGCCAATGGAACCCGACAAAGGGACGAAAAGCCCGAATCGGGAAGAAAGCAGCACGTGCTCGGAGACAAGCGGGAGGAGAGAGGGGAGGGAAAGAGAGAAAGAGGAAAGACTCACAGCCCTGCATCTTAGACATGATAGTGCCGTCTGGGCGCGCTTCGCAATTCCGCTTCCTTCGGGGAATTTAGTAGCGCTTGACGCCTGCTCGGTTTTTGGCGATGTTGTGAATGAAGCAGCCGTCAAGGAGCCGCTGTACGAGGAGCTCATGTCCTCATCGCTGGACACTAGGCCGTAAAACAAGTCTGTGAAAGGGTGTTGTTCGCGAGGATTGTCGAAGCAGAGCGAGGACTCGACTTTAGACGTCGAGAAGGACAGAGGAAGGGATGCTGCGTCTTCTTGATACGTTGACAGGTGAGAGTCACATTCGTGCTCGTGACTATGGCGCACAGATGTCGCCGCCCCATAAGCTGGTCCAGCACCCTCAGAGGAGGAAGAGGAGGTGGTCGCCACTTCGTGCTGACTGCACTTGTGCATGTCGTCGCTGTCAGACAACGTCACCGTCGTCATGACATCCTCATATCCTCGTTTCTTGCACGTCACGTCGTTCTTAGCGTCTTCTTGTGCCGCCCGTCCGACAGGTAGTGCGGCTTCTTCGTCGTCGACTCGCGCTCGCTTTTCAGCAGGAAAGTCGGTGTAGGTGTCGACGAGACCAGACCCAGGCTTAGCGGCCAGGTGTCGATTGATGTGTAGTTTGAGGATGAGACTAGGTTGCTGTACATCGGTGTTGCTGTTTCTTTCGCTCTCGCGTGCTTGGTCGCTTCCAGCTGCATGCGCGTCGGTGCGGTGCAAGTGGTCATCCGCGTCATCGAGGAAGGAGTGCTGACTGCTCGAAGAGGACGACGCAGCAAGAGGCAAGTGAGGCGTGCTTGCAGGAGATGAGTTGATGGTATGGGATGCCACGCTGCTGCTGTCTGCCTCGATGGCCTGCCTGGACCCTGCAGGACGCGCGCCTTCCAGCAACTCCGCTGCGTCGAGAAGGAGCTCCAGCCCTGCTGTCGAGCAGGTCGACGAGGGAGGAGGAGACGTGTCCATCGAGACTGTTTGAGAGAAGAGGCTTGTAGAATTGGTGGTCTTGCTTGGCAGAATGTCCCCGTCGATGCGCGGTGCAAGCCAAGTTGGTGCGAAGGAGACGGGAAAAAGGCCCCTTCGCGCGTCCTCGTCGGAGCTGAGCTTGGGGTAAGGATTTGATGTGTTTGTGCCTGAGACAGGGGGACCTAGTACTGCAGAAGAGAAGGAAGAGAATGCCAGAAAGAAGCGAGAATGATTCTGCATCGGGGGCAGAAAACCGAGCGCACACGTCAGTCATGTATGCGTTTGTGCGGGTCACTGGCACCACCAACCTTACACGCGCGCCTTTTCACGCCTGTGACTCGGAGTTGTCTGTCGTACGTGCGTGCCCGCTTACTCACAAGACTGCCGTGACGACGAGCTGTGATGGAGCGGGAAGCACTACTGCTTTTCAGACAATTGCGATCTCGAAGGTGCTCTCTCTTGCAGCACAACTTTCTGACCTCTTCTCTCGTTTTCGCCTTGCACTTCCTTCTGGCGTCTGATGATAGCCTGCTTGTCACTGCACGTCGGAGAGGGCTGAGAAGACGCACGCGGTCGGGGCTGTCCGACCTTCTGCGTTGCGCGTGGGCCTGTTTGAGGTAAAGGAGAAAGAGAGAGAGCAAAGAAAAGGAGCAGGAAAAGACGGATCTCGCAGTTCCTGCTCTCTTCTCGCATCGCACTCGCGCTTGCCCTCCTCCCTGGATCGTCTTCCTCAGTCTTCCCCCCCCCCCCCTCTAGCACCAGTCGACAGAGCAACACAGGCTCCCTCCCGCTCAGCTCGCGTGAGACTGAAGCAGCGCGTTCTGGCAGGGTCCCTGCCTGGCCTGACTTTCCCCGCTGATTCACTCATTCGCCGTTTAGTGGGCACCTGACGACAAAGCCATGCGTGCCCCGATGCGGACCCAGCGCGCAGCATGGTGTTTGGTACGGACGTGCTAGAAGGTCGTCGCTAGGTCGCCGAGCCGTTGTAGCGCTGCTGACTGTCGCGACTGTTGGCTGGGTTTGGGCCGTCGATTCGGTTCAGTCGGAGCAGCACGAGTTCAGCAGAAGGAGGGAGGGAGGGAGGGAAGGGAAGAAGGTGTGACTGGAACGGAGCAGTAGGGTGCATATTTGAAAGGTCAGCGGTAGCGAGATGCGTGGTGGACGGTGACCATATCATAGTGTGGTGAAGAGAAAGACGCCCTCTGTTCTCTCGCCGGCTGCTGCATCTTGCCGGGAACCCAATCGACCGCGATTGCCCATCCTGCTGACCACTCTCTTCAGGCCATCCAGGCAGCAACACGAGCATCCCGCATGTCGTCGGTGTGCGCGCGAGCTCGCACTTGAACAATGCGCCTCAATGGCGTAGAGCTGGCCAGGCCGGCCCTCGTCGTGCTAGGCGCAGCGACTCTCGCGACTCTCTCGTCTGGCACAAACTGCAAGTCTTGTTACACGTAGCGAGCGAGCATCAAGCACTACAGGTGAAGGCTGACAAGTTGCTCTCTGTACACGTGCTCCCGCTCCTTACCTGCATACGCTCCCTGCTTGACCTGCAACTCACGTGGTTTTGGATGCACGTCGAACAGGTGAGCTCTACACTTTCAGCACTACCATATTCACAGTCATGTAAGCTGATCTCTGGTTACACACGTCAAGACGTCGTCGGTAGCTATGCGCCACAGCTCAAGGAGCGCCTGCACCTGTCTGCAGCGCAGATCAACCTCGTAGCATCGTGCGGCAACTTTGGTGTGAGTCCACCTTTATGTGTCCACAGAACAGCAAAGATCAACATCGATTGACGATATCCTCTTTGTACTCTTTGCGTGCCTTAATTTGCCATCCTACCTGGCCACATGCTTGCTGTCGTGCACCTTGTCACCGCGCAGGTCTACCTTACCGGACCCTTCTTTGGCTATCTCGCAGACAATCGCGGTCCGCGTGCCTTGCTCTTCGCCGGCTCCTTGCTGCTCGGAATCGGGTACTTGGGTCTCTTTTGGGCATATCAAAGCGGAGGAGGCGACCCGCTCATGACACCGTCAGTCGCTAGCGAGACCTTGGTACGAATCGCACGACGCGTCCTAGCGAGGGATGAAGCGAATGCACATGAAATCGCGCCGACTGGCGTGCACGTCGGCATCAGCACTCTGGGAGACGTAAATGCTGTCGTGCGCCCGGACCCGCCGATGGCGCTGCTTGCGGCTTTCTCGTTCTGTACGGGCTTGGGATCCGCGCTCGGTAATACCGCAGGCTTGAATGCTGTAGCGCGATCATTCGTGCCTGCTACGGTGAGTACTGCTCAATGTGTGGGTCGACCAAGATGCCGACCTTCTCATCGAAACCCTGCACAACCCGCCAGAGAGACGAGCTGACGTGATAGCGAATTCCTCCACTCACCCCATGTAATTCCCACAGCGCGGTCTAGCAATGGGCATAGTAGTAGCGGGCTACGGTCTCTCCGCATTCATCTACTCTCTCATCTCAGGCTTGATCATCGGGGACAATACCGCCGCATTCCTCCTAGTCCTCGCATTTGGAACTTTTGCTTCACTAGGCGGTGCGGGTTTCTTACTCACTGGCGAACGAATGCGCGGCGCTGCGTACAGCTATGATCGATTGCCGGATTTTTCAATTACGGAAGATGAGAATGAGAGGGCCACTCTAAGACATTCGACATCGTCGGGTGCAGTGTCTGCTCTTGCCCGGACGAGCGTAGAGGGGCACCCGCACGTGCTCAACCAGACCGACGACGATGAAGAGAGTAGAGCTCGCGATGATCCCAACGCGCTGCAAGCTGGATCGAGCGGCACGACTGGGTCACTAGCTCCCACACGAAGCTCGCACCGTCCACAGTCGAGTATCGCAATCAAGCAAGCTCTAGATGGCAAAGAGCGCTTCGGCGGTGCCTTCTCTACTGCTGCGAGCGGCGGGAACGCACCATCCGAGACTGGCGCTCTTGGACTCTTCCGCATCCCGGATTATTATGGACTCATGCTCGTCATGTTTTGTACGACTGGTACTGGACTCATGTGGATCAACAGCGTGGGCACCGCCGTCGGTGAGCAGGCCTTCACATAGAAAACACCAATTTTAATGAGAAGCCAAGAAGCTGAGAGATGCTCGTTCTGCTCTGCAGTCACGCTAGCGGAGTTCAACCATACCGTCGGCAAGATTATCCGGTTGCAATCGCATCAAACTTCCCTTCTTTCCATATTCAAGTACGTCGTGCACACTCCTTCTTTTGAGGTTTCTATGATACTTTGCTCAGTAATTCAGATCTTCTTTGACCCATAAACAGCTGCCTTGGAAGGCTTTTCATCGGCGCCGTTTCTGATCAAGCGCGAACAAGGGTAAGCCAGCTCAGCCATCACGCGGCAGCCAAATGGAACTCCCGGGAGCTACGCTGATTGCGCCTTGTCGCGTCTCGTCTCGTCTTCAGCTTGGCCTGCAGCCAGTATGGTGGCTCTGCCTTGTCTGTCTCAGCTTCATCCTCAGTCAATCGCTTGCGAATGGCGCAAATGACCTGGAGAGCTTGACTTTGGCTACTTCGCTTGTCGGCTTCGCTTATGGCCAACTATATGGCATTATGCCCATAATCATGCTGTAAGCTTCTGCTAAATCACCCTTCTGAAGTGACGGTAAATCTCTGACTTCGTGCAACTGCAGTGATTGGTTCGGCGTAAAGTGCTTCTCTGCAAATGTCGGCACACTATATGTCGTGCCGACTTTTTCAGGTGAATTAAGAAGCATTCGACCCCAAGCTAAGCTGACTCGCCGGTCTGCAGGGTACACCTTCTCGCACCTCTTCGGCAGCATATATGATAGCAACATGGACAAGAGCCCTTCTCAGCCAGCAGCAGCGCGGCTGGCATCCACTGCTTCATCGATCGCATCTTCTGTGGTAGCACGGGTCCGACGCGCTGCTACAGGCGATGCGGATCATTCACATGTGTGTTCACTGGGGAAGGCATGCTATTCAAGCGTGTTCTCGTACACGATACCAGCGTGCACCATCGCGCTGATAGCTAGCATTGTCCTTGGATGGCGTCGAGGCCGGAACATCGACGAGAGAGCCGATGCAGAGGGTATACCAGGCACTCGGGCACGCCTCGAGGATGAAGAGGAATATATTGCCGAAGTTCATAGGCGGTGAAGGAGCAGTACCATAAAGTAGAAGAGCATGGACGCTTTGAGACGCTCGGGAGGGACCGAGGAGGGAGTGGCAGCAGTGCAAGCTCGCTTTCCTGAGACATTTGTATAACAGCAACACACAACAATAGGTCATCCGCTATGCCAGCATGAAATGGCGGAAGCAGGAAAATGTTCGAAGTGACAGTAACACAGATGACAAGGCTGTCTCTAGTTATGCATATGCCAGTGTGCACTACAAGCCCTTCACAGCGCTACCTCAGGGGTTGCCGGCGCATCAAGACTTTCGGCGCTTGCGACTTGCGCTTCAAATCGTCTTCGTCCGAAGTTTTATACGCCTCCTTCGGCGCGACGTCAATGACATGATCCGCGGATCCATCCTCCCTGAGATGCTTGTTGACATTGTGCCACAAGTTCTCATCGCGCTGCTCGCCCATGCGCCATATAGTCTGCTCTTTCCAATCAAACTCCATGACTTCGTCGTTATCTCCGATGAACCAAGGAGGCAGCTTCCACCACCAATCCTGCCGTTTCAGCTCTTGATAGTGCAGGAAAAGCTTGCGCTGCCATCGGCGCGGTCGTCTGTCGCGCTCCAGCCGCATGTGTAGCGCATTGGAAGGCTCGCTGCCAATGCGAACGATTGTCGCGCGTCGAACAGAGTCGATTTGGGTGAATTGGTCGCCTAGAGTCAGGCTGCTAGGGTTGACGCATTGCCTGCATGCACAAAGGGGGGAAGAGACGGAGGGAACATCAGCATACGTGTTCGGGACCAGCTGAACTGCGCATAAGAGGACGAATGGACCCACGCCAAGCTCTTGTCAAACCAGGCATCGATACAGTCTTCTCCAAAGGACATGTCAACGTCTCGAACTTCTGCATCTTCATGCCACCCCGCATATTCATCGACCGGCATTGTCCGTGCATCGTGAATGACCGCTTCGATTTCCTTGCGATTCAGTCGCGTGTCGACTTCCAGGACATCAATGCCTGAAATGACGAATTTCCGCCCAGGAATGAAGAGATCCTGTCCGTGCACATCGGGAATTACAGCCCAGCTGTGGCCCGTGCCTGCGTATTCACCAGGCCCATCGCGCAGATAAGCAGCAGAGAGCCAAGTCTCGTCGATCCCACCTCCGGCGTAGCCGCCGTCTACTGCTTCTGCTGGGTTGATGAAGGCTTCGGCTGAAGAGAGCGGCTTGTAAGTCTTCCAGGCGCTTGAAAGGCCTGGCGCGGCGTTGTTGAATATCGACAGTTGTCCGGTGAGATAGAGCAGCGTTGGCGAGAAGACCGACATGGAGAGCATGGACACGCTCGAGATGAGGGGGAAGGGCAGGTGCTCCAGTCTACCGAGGTGCATATCCTGCAGGCAGGGAGGATTTCAGAGGCAAGAGCCTGGTCAGCAGTGAATACTGCATATGGATAGCTTTGCCGACTCACCATGTCGCACCACGCCCAGATTGGATTTTCTGGGTGTATAAAGTAGCGCTTGTACATTGCACCTCGCATAGGCTTGAAGTCGACATTGACCTCATCAGCGCGCTCGTGGAGTCGACGGAGCTATGTACGCGACGAGAAGAGCCAATGACAAAAGCATTGTCAGCGGGTTCGTGAGCCATGTGCACGTGCATGATTTCCAAAAACGCGTCCATTCTGCTCATTGTGGCGGAGTTTGTTCACTCACCACTTGATTGTGCGTCTCCTCGTCGCAATTCCACCCGTCCTTCTTGTCGCAGAGGAATGCAGCCTCTTCTGCAAGATGTGTCTCCCGCGATTGGCAGACTATGCGGATATTGCCTCCATTTTCCCAGTCCCATGCGCTGTTCTTCTGGCCAAAGTCGCGCAGAACGCCATCGCTGTTGCGTTGTTCAGACAGGCCGCTGCCATCGAGGCACTTTGACATGTCGCTCGTAACGTGAATGACGAGCAAGTCTGCAGTCGCATTGTTGAGCGCGGCTGAACGGAAGAAGTTGTTCAGGTAGTCGGGCTGCTTGTCGTTTGAGCCTGCCCATATCCCCACGAGGGTGATGCGCTTGAGAGACTCTGGCAGACTTGACAATGCTGGCGGCAGCGCGGTTGCGGAGGAGAGGCCGTAAAAGGGCGCCGAGGAGCTGCCAAAAAGATAGCTGTAGCTCAAGACGCCAGTCCCCGCCTTGCTTTTCACCAGCGCAGCGGCTGTAGTAGCGAAGCCATCGGTTGTAAACAGGCCAGCGACAATGGCTACCGCGGCCAGGAGCGCGAGGAGGACGCGCGTAGAAGTGCGTCGCAGCATGTAGATGGGCGAGTCTGGCAGCACCGACAGCCTGCGAGGGAGAGCGGGCCTCGATGCGCTGCTGCCGTGGGATGCGTAGCCCACGCCGTCATCGTCGGTGGCTGCTGCCTCGTAGCCAGAGGCGAGGCTGCTCGTCGACCTGCATGGCAGAGGCGCGTACGAGACAGGCGCCATCCCGCGCTACCTCTGCGCGTGTGCGCTATTGACGCGGACCACTGTGCTGTACGGAGCAGAGACAAGGTGCTGTTGTGTGTCGCAGTGAGCGCCGAGATCAGTAGTGAGGAATGCTGCGAGCTCAGGCCAACACACGCGCGTGGCCATGGCCCCCTCTTTTTATGCAGGGCAGCAACATTTGAAAAGGAGCGCCCTTCTCGACTACAGTACAACAACAGGACAGGCTCACTGCAGTACATAATACACCCATGCTCGAGTTACTGCACTTTGACCATTACGACTGCGGTACTTCCTCTCGCATGGCTTGTCCAAAAACTTCCAATAAAACCTGGAGGAAGAAGAGGAAGAAGGTCAGAGGAGCTTCTAATGCAGAGCAGCACGTTTTCTTACATCGTCCAATAGTGTGTAAATGATATGTTGCAAGAGTCTCCGGTTCTGCATAACCGTGAAGACCCGCCTTGCTCCGCTGTACGCGTTGGAACGTCCGATGAAATGGGCAGCAGCAGCTAGACAGGGTGCAGCAGGTAAGCTTTTATTGACATGTCTTTTGTATTGACAAATAGATCACGTACTCGGTATAGCGGAATTTAGATTGCTGAGAGCCGACTTGCGCGTCTGCAGCTTCTCCTCTGCTGTCCTAGGGGCAGAGGGCGGGCGCGGATCCCCGTCTGGCCACAAAAGATCGCTGAGCATTTCAACGTGCGGCAGGAGCGCATCGCCCGAGATGGCAAGGTGCACACCCTCTCGGACTTTACGCTCAATTGTGCCGCCTAAGACTTGTCGTAGGATGAGCAAGATTGCGCTTCGCCGAATCCAGGAGCCCGGGCCTTTCAGGTCGAACACCTCCAGCAAAATATCGGCAATGGGTGCAGTGAACGAGGTCAAGACTTCGCCTTCCACCGGATCCAACTCTCCAGAAAGCGAGAGCAGGTCTGTTTGGCTGTTTTCGCCCTTGACCTGCCGTTGTCGTGTAGCGGGAATAGCAGCAGTCAAGGAGGAGCCGCCCGATCCACCAAGAATCGATGATAAGAGATCCTCGCTCTGCACAGAGGGTGTGATGCTTCCAGCAAAATCGACTGCTTGCTGTGAAAGTCGAAATATGATGGCGTCCAACATCGAAGGGCCCCCAAACATGTCGTCCATGCCGGTTGTAACAGTGCGAAAGAGATTGCGGATATAGCCTTGGCCCGGGAAGACGTCCGAACCAGGAGCAAAGTCTAGACCAAGTCCAGCAAGCAAAGGGTTCACTGCAGCCGAAGCAGGTATGAGGCTCGTGTCCTGCTGAGAGAAAAAGGCACGGACATCCGGGTCGGAACACGCTGCGGGAATCTTGATAAGAGCAGACAAGTACGCCGACAGCCCTTGCTTCCGTTGCTCTAGAAGAGACTTGCTCAAAGAAGTCACCAGGCGCTTTTGCGGGAGTTCGAGAGACCTGGTCTCGGGCAGCTTGTCGCGTAGCATCGCTTGGAGGGCGACAAACTCGCTAAAGCGCCTCGAGACGAGCCAGCCAGAAGTCTCGGTTTTACCATCTTCTGCAAGCTGATGAACCTCGACAGTATACAAGGCATATTCTTTGCCTTGCGACTGTTTGATTGAGACATCTGCAATAGTGACCGATGTTCGACCCGAGAGGAGCTGTTTCTCATTCGCCTGCAGCTCGAGTTGTTGCTTTTGAAGCGAGAATTCTGTAATCTCGCGACGAAGCGCATTCATCGATTTGGTCAAGATCTTGCTCTCCTCATCATTGCCGGTGAGATCCGCCTTGCGAAGCAGTGCAGCCAAGACAAGCTCCTGATTTTGTAGCCTGTCGATCCTGCTTGCAAGCTTCTGCACATCCAGAGGCAGGTGCAAGTTCCCAGGTGCAGCCAGTGGCAGGCCAGAAGAAGGAGTAGCTTTCACTGAGGCGTGCTTATCATCTGGTCCTGCATTGGCTTCGCCGTCTCGTATGCTTTGCAAAGAAGATGTCCTCTCTTGTAGAAGCGGTCTTCTCAAGTGAGACATGCCACGTGACAAGAAACTTGTCGACGACGACTTTGAGCTCGCTTTTGCGGCGAGCAGCGACGGTCGAGCCCCAGTCGGGATCTCTACAGTGGGCGCATATTGCCTCTCAGGCGACAGCGGCGCGCCAACACCTGTTTGGCTCGGCTCTTCATTGTCACGGTCATTAGCTAGGATTGACGAGAGGGCGTCGTGGATGGCTTCCATGGTTTGTCGCTGCTCAAAGTCGTCTGGATCGTCTTGAAGTGTTTGCGAGTTGTCCATGTCATCGGCGAATAGAGGCAATCTCTCCTTCTCCGAGTCCAGCGAATTGTCTTCCGTGCCTGTCAAAAAGTCCAGTCTATCTGACTTGAAGGCGACTGCCTGAATTTGTCCATCGAGACCTGGTATATTCCCGCGCCCTGACATCGAGCGATTGGACGATATCGACTGTCCACTCGGAATGCGGCTATTGCTTGCGGTGACGCGGCGTGGTAGTTCTGTTGAGCGAACTGACACAGATGATGGCAACACAAGCTCGGCTTGCTCTATTCGCGGAGACCCTAGGGACGTTGACGCTCTCCTTCGAACAACAGGTACATTCGCCCGTGGAAGAGGCGCGATACTTATCGGTGACATTTCTGCCAGTGCTTTGGCGAACAAATCACTTTTCTGGAAAGCTGGCCAGTCGAACTCGTTCATATCATTGTATGATTGGACCTGAGCCTTGAAGATGTGCCGTCGCGTAGTTTGATACAGGGTTTTGGGCATTGACATATTTCTTCGTTCGCCCTCTGTCTTCTGAAACTCTTGTAAGCTCTCGAGAATGGTCAAACTGACAACGACTGTGCCCTTGTTCAGGAAAGTTGACAGTAGCAGCTCGACATCCTCTCGTAGAGATTGAGCCGCTGTCGAGTCAACGGCAACGGAGGTGTCGTCGGTTGCTATAATTGACTGTGTAGCTTGCATGGCATCCATGTCCTCTTCAAGAGGGTTTTTGATGCCCTCAACAGTAAGGTAGAATTGAGCAAGCATCATCCGTTTTCGTCGATCCATGAACTCCATGAAGAAGGCCATCGCTCCAGCTTGATGAAGAACGTCTCTCAAGCTCACAGAAGATGTATTGACTTCGCTCGATACGGATCCTCGGAATCCCTTCTGACCTCCAAGCTCGCCAATTCGATTGTCAATGGTCTGCGCGGCTCTCTGAAGGCGGTCGATGTATTTGGCTAATGCTGCAGGATTCTCAGCTTCGATTGTGTCGGCCAAGCGTGCTCGACGTAGGCTGGAATCGATATCATTTCTGAGTCGCTTGGCTTCTAAAAGTGTCGGACATCGGCTGAGCGATCTAAATGAAGCAGAACATGGTTTTTTGTTTAGCCATATTTGACGCAACAAGCTCGGACAATTGACTTACTTTAGGAAACCATCGAACTCTTTGCTGCTACTCTGTATAGATATGTTGCCCGGCGTCTTCGACTTTGCCGTCAGTGGTGTACGCGGTATATTGGGATTTGCATCGAGGGCCTGCCGAAGCTTGTCAACCATACGCCTGGCAAATGATTGCAACTTAGCTGAGCCAGACTATCGGCCTGGTGACGGATGCTTACTGTTCACGTATAGCTGCTCCGGCTTTCTCGTCTAGGATGCGATTCCAAAGGTCCGGATCAGAGAGTGACTCGATGACGGGTCGAATGACCGCACAAGCAACGATTTCCATAGCCATCACCAAGACTGCAGGACTTGCCGCCTCTGATGCTGGCATTATTAACTTGAGTATTCGCATGACAAGCTTGCGAAGGTGATGCTCCTCGCTGGGTCGCGAGTTGAAGCTTGCTCCACTGACAGCGGCATGCAAGGCCCTCGAGCTAGTGAGTTGTGCATACTTGTTTGATAACAAGAGATCAAGCTCCTCGCTGGGTACGGCTGACGCTGCACTCTTCTTCTTCTTCTTGCGATCCTTGGCAGACTGATCGTTCGACGTGGGTCCAGAAGCCCCGCCTTCGGAGTCTGTGAGACTTTGCTCTGCCTGGAAATACAGCTCAATATGCGTGGTGATGCGTGGTAAGAGTGTCGAGACGCCGAGCTTGGCCCAATCCACCGTCACCAGATGTTCTCGTATGCCAACAAAGCATTCTCGAATGGTCTTTTCTACTGCATTTGGAAACGTGGGATCCGAAGGGGAGATTGAGACGGTATACCAGTCCAGAAGGTGGTTCTTCAGCACAAGGGCGATCAGCCGGTCGAGAGCTGCCGAGACCTTGATGGAGGTGGGATGAAGTGGTTTCCTGAAAGATGTATCGAGCCGAGTCCATCTCTTCTTAGTGCGAATAGCTTCCAAGCCTGCAGGTGTTGCAAGTGACAACAATGGTACGACTGGGTCGTAGTGCGGTTGATCACCGCGCAGGCGAGCGGAGGTCCAGTCTGCGCTGAAGGCGAGTGCCAGATGCACAGCAAGCGCAGTGAGGAGCATAGACACCACAAACAGCGGCAGTAGGAGCAGTGTCGCTAGCTTGGCTGGACTCCACCAGAGGCAAAGGACGGTGGCCGCACCGGCCGCCCAGAGCGCCGTACCTCGGTCCACTTGCATGCCGTCGCATGGCCTTGAGCGTTGACTGTAGCAGACGAGCGGAAGCTGTCACCGTACTGGATGCTTCGTCATGGCAGGGCTGCTCGAAGCAGAGTAGGCAGATGTCCAAGTTGTGTCCAGTACAAAAGGTGGCGACTCACGTGGAGTGCGAAAGCGGAAAGCAGTTGGAGGTTGTCAGCAGGCCACAAGATCAACCCAACAAAGCTTAGATGCTACCGCGCAAGTTATACACACTTCTGGCGCTTCCAGTCATAGCCGTGGCTGCGGCTGTCAACTCCGACAACATGATGGAAGCCCAACAGCTCATCTTTGGTGGAGGAAGGCAGAGCGCAGGCGCGAGCAACGCCGAGATGCAGACATTCGACAAGCCGTCGCTGTCAGATCTCCTGACTGTGGACAGAAGCTTGTCTGTGTTCTACGACTATGTCAGGCAGAGCAGCGCGCTTGTAGGTCGACAAAGTCGCATCTGCTGAACTTGCAGGCTGAAGTTGATGTTGTTGCACCGGGCACCATCGCAAACACAGATGCGAAGGCTGACGCTTGGCGGCTCTACGACCATCTTTGCTCCACGAGACTCGGCCATCATGTCCCTGCATCGCAAGCCGCACGAGGGGCCGGTAGACGAGGTGGGCAGCATCGGCGGGTTTGCTGAGCAGAGCGAGGAAGAGCAGGACAAGGCAATGCTGGCTTTCCTCGAGAAGTGGACACAAGCGCACATGGTAGATGGAGCAGACCACGACATCAAGGCGGGAAGCGAGCTGGAGTCCCTTGCTGGCAACGACATCAAAGTGCGGTTCACCGCGAGAGAAGACGGTGGCGAGCGGGACTGGGAGCAGGTCCTCGTACAGCCTGGCGATGCAAGGATACTGTCTACGAAGGAGGCAAGCTATATGATCTGCTCTCTGAAGTCTCGTCAGCTGACCGAGAAGTGCTTTCGCAGGCGAGGGATGGAAGACTTTACGTTATCGACCACGTCCTGCAGTGACCTCGCTGGCTCGGCACGCCCTGCCCGTACTAGAAATGTAGCCCGCCTCTCGCTCAAGTACCTCTTCCTTGTACGATCCGCGTCAATAATGTAGCTTTCCCTCAGCCCGATAACCGAATACTCATTCAGCCACGTCTGCCTTACGACCAGCCCATGTGGAGCCAGCGAACCGAAGAAAGACAAAGAGCCCAACGGATAGTCTAAATCTCTGGCTGTGCAAGCTGGTCTAGACTCTCCGTCAGCGTCAATACGTGTCGTCATCTCTGACTCTGGTCGGACTGTCTAGGCGGACGCGCCGAAACCCGCATCCCGAGTTTCAACCAGCTCTCTGCGAGCCCTGATCCGCCTGGCACAACGCCACCCTTTCTTGTCTCTGCTCTTACCACTCCACTCCCCTCACGCTCTCGAGCCACACCATGACATCTCTGCCCATTACCCACCTCGTCGTCGAACTCCAACGCAGCCTCCAGTCGCTGCACGAGGATGTCCGCGCCAATCTGCTTGCTTCTGTGCGAAGCGCCGCGCTGGCAGGACGGCTGCAACGCCTCGTCGAAACTGCGATTGACAGAGTCAGAAGGCGCTCGATACGACCTGGCTTGCTGGCATCCATCAGATCGTGAGTTTAGCTGGAGCAGCACATCTCTTCACATCGTGTCAAAGGACTACCTAGGCAGGCACTCTGCGCGTCCGATCATGCTGCTGACGCGAGTGCGACTTTGCAGGCTGCTCCGCGACGCTGCCCTCTTCTCTGCCCAACTCCGAGCTTCAAACATCATCCAGCTCTTTGTCAAGCGCGACGAGGTCGCGCAGAAGCTGCGTGTGCTGCAGGTCCGGACCTCAAACGTTGCGACACGACTGAGTGTAAGTTCAGGCCTCTTGCGCGACCTTCTTGACCGACCAAACTGACTCGGCTCGCCTCCGTTGGGCCGTCTGACACTTTTACCATTGAACCCTCTTTCTCCTCTTGTTCAATCATTATCACCTCTGTGCCTCACCTTCGATAGATCGCTGTTAGGCCGTATCTAGCGGCAGACGACCAGCGCGCAACTGCCCTGGATCTACGGCAATTTGAAGACGCACTCGTGTCTTTTAGGACGGACCTCTCGGCCCTACGCAACCTCGTCAGAACCGTTCCAGTAGCCCAGCTGCGGCAACTGCACAGGCTTTTGCTTTCGCCTATATACGTTCGACCAAATAGGCTTGTCTCTGCCGGGTTCTTCGATTTTGCTACCAAAGCACGCCGTGCAATCGAAGTCCACCTCAGTAAGCGGTTGTATCCGTTTGTGAGACACTTGTCACTTGCTAACAGTGTAACAATTCTCCTAGACCATCCTCTTCCAGCCCGAGGTCTCACAGCACCCGTATCCTCGCTACCTCCCATACACGAGATCAGACGCGAGATTGGCACCCTCCCTCCTCTTCCCGCTGTATTTCCGCAGAGAAGGCTTCTGGGACTGCAGCCTCAGCTTCAGGCGCCTGCAACACAGCCAGCACTTCGTCCAATCGGCACTCCATCGGCAGCGTTTCCACGCTCTCCTCAATTTGGCTTGGGTCTCAGAGGTCTCGCCCAATCCGTACCGGTGCAGCCTCTTCGTACTCCGGTCTTCTCAATGTCGAGATCACCAATTCCGGACCTCGATCTGCCAGGACCAGTCTCGACAGATCCAATCATCTATGAACAGGGCTACATCACGACTACGATAGAGCCCGGAAGCACTCACACGACTCCGCAGACACAGCCGCTACTCTCGCCTCGAATGCAAGCAGCCTCTTCACCTAGATCTGTACCATTGCCTTCATCACCAAACTCGCCTGGACAGACACAAGGCTCGCCTCTCAGCGCCGCAAGGTCCGGTCCCGCACCTCCAGTGGCTATACGCTTCTATGACAAGAATTCTGGCCAGTTCCTCGAATGGCGACCTTTCCACGAATGGCTCTGGATGACGCCGCATACACTGGAGCAAGTGAAGGACTACAACAATCACACCATCAAACCCAAGGACATTGTGACAGTGGTCTCTTCCTATGTCGCTCTGGACACAACACAGAGGCAAGCTATTCTTGACCATGTGTCTTCACCCTCAAAGGCACCAGCAATCCTGCGGCCGGCGGCTGTCGGTGACAAGCTCGAGGTTCTACGCATCTTTGGAATTCGCGACACTGCTTGGCTTGCGTGCATTCCCGTCGAAGGTGGCAAGCCAGGCTTCGTCCCGCTGAAGGCAACGATTTTGCAAGGCAATCCGCCGCTCTCGCTCCCTCGCCAGCTTCCTGCTCCCATTCATGGCTCTGCGAGAAGCTTCATGTCCACATTCAGATTTCTGGACGCCAGAGGACTGTGGCGCACGGCGAATGTCACAGGTGTTGTACAACCCTTCCGCATCAGCTATCACGAGATTCTCCCGGCCGCTGCGCAACCTACCACGCACCAAGCGCCCGTCAAGTGGTTGCACGTAAGCTCTAATGCACATTAGTCGTGGGTCCTAACAGCTGACCTGTTGCATACCTCACTACAGTTTCCCTACGAACGCATTTCTTCCCTTGCCAAAGTGGCTACTACTGAAGTGATCTTTAATCTGAGGGATGCAGGACGTGACCGAGTCGTGCACCTGCACTTTGTGACTGGCCTGGAGGCCGCCTACTTTTACGAAGATGTTGAGCACATGCGTCGCATAACGGCTAGGTTGATCCAGCTTCACGAGGCCAAGAAGCGGCGAGCTGCTATGCAAGCAGAGGCTGCAGCACGCGGCGTACCTGCAAACACCCCTGCACTCAACAGTCAAGCGACGACTATGCAAAGTCAAGGCTTCTCACCATTCTCGGCCGCTTTCGATGCTTTTGACAACGACATTAGCCCTAGTCCGCACCTCTCGCAGCTTGGAAGCCCTCGCTTTGACCCAACAAATTAAAGTTCGGCGCAGGTGGCCTCACTCTGCTGTGAGGGTCGGACCTGCAAGTAGGTTACACCGTCCGGCGAGCAGAACTCGGACGTCAGGCTGCAAGTCCAGATTCCCGCCCACCCCTCTTGAATCGTTTCATAGACACCAGGTCCTCATTGTTGTGTAACTGAATGGAGATATATATGTTGTAAATGGTGGAACTGCTTAGGTCTGAACAGTTAGAACAGATGGGGCAAGGCCAGTGTGATCAATCGAAACGCCTTTTCCGGGAGACGTGGCATGAGTCATGAAGCGCCATGGTGCCATTTGTTATGATAGAGCATTGCAATACGTTGCCAGCCAGCAGAGTGACGAAACAGAAAACAAAGGACACAAAGCTAATCACGTCACATGATGGCCCTTGGCATCACTGAAGAAGTTGTAACGAAGTATGGGGAAAGGCGGCGGCCCACTGTTCGGCAAATCGCACGAATCGTCTCGACAGCAGCGATTGCGCGAGGAAAAGGAGTGCCGGCCGATCCCGTTATGGGTACATTTTGCCATTTGAGACCAAAGAGACTTTGCGAGAGTGTTCTACAGACCGACGAAAGCAAGAGGGCGAGCCCAAGCTTTAGAGGGTTTCGACTATTGTGGAAGCATGATGCGCGGAGGACACGTAAAGTCGACCAGACGTTTATGCTCCGAAACCGTAGCTGTGATGATAGGAAGGATAGGATGCTGGTCAGCAAAGAGTCAAAAAGGCGATGAGCACTGAGGGCGGCTTACAGGGTTCGGCCCTGTCGCTTGAGGGCGTAGACGACGTCGAGCGAGGTGACGGTCTTTCGCTTGGCGTGCTCGGTGTAGGTGACAGAGTCACGGATGACGTCTAAGTATGAAGATGACAGAATCAGCAACGAAGTCTGAATGCTGTGAGTGAAGAAAATGGCTCACTCTCAAGGAAGATCTTGAGAACACCTCGGGTCTCTTCGTAGATCAGACCAGAGATACGCTTGACACCACCACGACGAGCAAGACGACGGATGGCGGGCTTGGTGATACCCTGGATGTTGTCTCGTAGAATCTTGCGGTGTCGCTTGGCACCACCCTTGCCGAGTCCCTTGCCGCCTGTTGTGATTGTGGAATTTGCGCGTGTGTGCAAGGTACCGAGGATGCGTGACGATCAGGGAGGATGGGAAGCGAAGAGGTGGAGAGGAGACGACAGCAGCAATGACATTGTCAGTGTGGTCTAATCTGATGTTCATGCATGCTGTTGGTGCTCACCTTTGCCTCTGCCAGACATGATTGATGGAGTGGTTGTTGGGGTGTTGTTGTGGGAGCTGCGGACAAACGACGACGGCGAGGACGAAGGGGAGAACAGCGACGTCGGCGAGGAGGAGGGAAAGGGAGGAGAGAGCGTGCAATCGTAAGCGTTGTGTCGTGCGTGCAGCCTTTCCAGGCCCTGCGTGTGCGCGCGCGCCTCACCTGCGTGTGCGTGCGTGTCGTGTGTGCGCGCGTGCGGGTGAGAGCAGAGGCAAGAGGGAGCAGGGAGACGCTGGCGAGGGGGAGCGCGAATGCGGCGCTTGCGCCAGTCTGGCACTCGATCTGACAACATGATCGAGCTGTGGCTTGTCGAGTCGTAAGTCTGTTTTCTAGATTTGGTGGCAAATTTCAGTCATTCGCAGGCTCGCAGGGCAAGGCAAGGCAAGATGGGTACGTCAGGATGGGTGAAAGGTTGCAAGGAAGGGAGCAAAGCGCAGACCGGGGAACATTGGAAGCTCTCGCATGCAGTAAGAACCGGCCTCTGCTGAAAAGGGCTGCGGGCTGCATTGCAAGCAATGCACTGAATAAAACTACTGGGCTGAACAGCTGGCACCAACGATGGCCCATCTAAAGATCAACATCGGAAGAAAGGAACATAGCTATCATAATGCTTTACTTATAAGATACATGCATGTATGTGTCTCAAAATCATGCCGCCGTACGGGGCAGGTGTTCCCTATCCAGCTGGCACCTGGCTATCGCAGGTCTAGGAGCACGTGCTCGAGGGCGGGGGGAATAGGGCGGAAGAAAAAAGCTACAAGAGTCACAGATCTCTGCATCGCAGGACTCGTGCAGCGGCTTGGCAGCGCGCTTCAGCTCGCCAGCTGTGGCTTTGTCGGCCGTCTAGACGGTCTGATTGTTCTTTCTGCCGCCCGACCGTCTGGCGCTCTTTGTAGGGGGCGACTTGGCCGCTCCCGGTGACGCAGGTGGTTCACCCGCCCCAGCAGTGACGGTCCGCTTTCGTTTGCTAGAGCTGCCATTTCCATTTCCATTAATGCCTCTGTCGTGAGCAGCAGCGTGCGGCGGACTAGGCGGAAGTTGCTGGTGAAAGTGCTGCTGATGCACATCTGGAGAGTGCATGGACGGAGGGACATCGCGGAGTTCTGGCATCGGTGGCAGCAGCTGCCCGTAATAGTGTTCATGATGGTCATAAATTGGATCTTGAGGATGCGGTTGATGCATGGGCAACATGTGGAGATGGTGTTGTTGCTGCTGTTGATGCTGCTGCTGCATATGATGGTGCTGATGCTCATAGACGGCCTCATCATGCAGATGCTCGTTCCCACCATTTGTTGGACCAGCAAGGCTAGGATCAAGTGCCCCTCCAGCGGAAGGAGGTGGAGGAGGCAGCGGTGGCAAAGGCTGCTGGTGGTGACGGTGTTGTTGATGATGATGATGTTGTTGCGGGTACGCAGGCTGATGGAGCTCTCTGGCATGAAGCGGCACAGGCTGACGATGATCCCCCAAGTATGTACCGTGATGAAGATGAGCATACGGATCGTGTGCATATCGTGGCATAACAGCACCAGCTGCGCTCGTTGACGGCATGTCGTAGTAGACGATGGGAAACTGCTGCTGCTGCTGTTGAGCTGCAATAACTGCGTCTCTGCTATCTGGACGATCAAGCTCTGCTCGTCCAGCACCGCCAGCGGTGGAAGAAGAGGCAAGACTCGGTTCCAAGGCATAACCATTCAAACCGGTGTTACTGCCAGCGGCAGCAGCAGCCAGCATGGCGGTAGATACCTCGTGAGGGCGTCTTTCCTGCTGAAGCTGCCCCAATTGCTGCCGTAGCTCTTGCTGTTGCTGCGCCTGCTCGCGTGCTGCCGCTCGCTGACTTTGTGCCTTGTCGATAGCCGCAGCAACCTCTTTCCCGGTCATGTTGACGCCAAATTTGCCGCCATCTGCCTCTTCAGCGGCTTGACCGCTAACGACTTTTGCAACGTGCCACTGTGTTGTTCTCTTGCCTTTGTCGTGGGTCCGCCGCTGTCAAGAATTGATACTTCAGTGACAAGAGAAATTTGCGGGATTGCAGCAAACGGCTCACATGAGAAGTCAGATTGTCTGCTCGAGAAAAACGGAGCCCGCAATACGGCACGTCGCACACGTAGGGCTAAAGGAGCAACAGCAAGAAGCAAGCAGAAAAATTACAGCCGCATCAGGAATGTTCACCATAAATATGGCCAGGCAAAAGGTGTGCCACTCACCCTATCCTGCGTGTGCGTCTTCTCGTGTCGGCGTAGATGCTCTCGGCGATTGAAAGACCAAGCACAGCCTGGAAAAGAACACTTGTGATTCTTTCCATCTGGATTCTCCCCAGTAGGCCTTCTGCCTTTCTGTTTCTTCACAGGCGCTGGCATAGACGAAGACGCTTCAGACGCTCCTTCATTGTCAAAGTCTCCTGCGATAGCAGGAGGCAGACCTCCGCTGGTGTCGGTAGCAAAACTCTCGTCGCCACCCATCCCGGGCATTCCATTGGAACCGGCCAAACCAGTTTGACTGTTGGACGGACCCGCTGTCGATGCAAATTGATACTGTCCCGTCGCTCCGTTGGGCGGCTGACTTGCTACACTGTCCGCTAGCCCGCCCATGTAGGCTCCTGATTGTGCACGCGGCATGGCCGAGGGATGCAAGCGAGCTGACGCTGGAAGACTGCTGGGCCGTGAAGTAGTCATATCGTATTGGGAGCCTTGGTATGTCGGATATTGCTCTCGCGGCTCAAGTTCGGCGAAAAGGTTACTGTGCAGGTCGTTCTCGCGTTCAGACAAAGACTGCGGTGCGTTCTCCAGGTGTCCTGCTTCGCGTGATTGAGCGGCCGTCGGTCCAGCATGACCAGCGCCGACTGTGACCAGACGGGCACTTGCGGGCATCGGCATCTCATGTATCCGTTGACTGCCTTTTTCTCGTAGAGCCGCATCTGCGTCGGTATAGCGTGATGTTGGCGGGGAATAGATGAGCCGTTCATCATAGGTATGCGCAAGGTGCGGCCGGTGGCCATGCTCATACTGTTGTTGATGCTGCGGTTTTACGTATACGAGATGCTGATGAGCGTGTGTCTGGAGTGGATGTGCATTGGTGAGCGGAAAAGGGCCGTGCTCTGGGGTCATGGTCACATAGGGGGGACATTCGCTGGTCCGCGAAGAGACGGAAGATGCCGACGACAGACCAGGGTCGATACTGCTTGCGACACTCGGCGCATAGTGGTGGTGGTGGTGGTGGTGGTGCGAGGGAGCGCCGAGGCTGTTATAGATTGAAGAAGATGTGGACTCGCCGGTCCGGTCTGCATCACACAAGACTGAAGGATGGAAGGAAGAGGTAGTTGGGGTTGCGGATGCCTGGGGAGGCTCACTCGCTGTGGAAGGTGTTCTACGGTGATTCGCCTGGTTTCGTTGCTGGCGTGCAGACCTTAGATTCGGCCTAGCGATAGCCGTCGTGGCGCTGCCATCGCCAATCATGGCAGACTCGACATTTCCTCGAGGTCGTCCAAAGGCGATGGAAGGAGGCACTAGTTCTGTTATAGAAAGAATGGCAGACGAATGTGTCAAAGATGTGCTCCTAGCGGCATTAGAATCGCTGACCGCACCCGAGCTCTCCTGCCGACGTTGAACATTCGCACTTTCTCGAGCTTGATCTGATCGCGGGGTGCTCGACGAAAGCTGGACAGCACCGGCTGAAGCCGTCGTGCCGGGTCCTTCCTCGCTTTTGGCAGCGTCTGAGTTGGCGAGAGAAGCGACACTCTTTGTAGCGACCTTTGCTTTGTTATCTGCAGTCGTACCCTTCTTGCTGCCTGGCGAAACGCCGCCGGTCGCGTTCTTTGAGATGGCCGTCGTGTTGGCCGAAGTTGAAATGGCGTTGGCGGCAGCGGTCGCGGCAGCCCGTCTTGCGCTTGTCCTCGCAGGTGCAGGTCTTGAGGCACTGCGTGAGTTTGGAGCCCGCGCAGCTGAGCCTGGCTGTCCTCGAGCAGCGGCGGCCTGTTGCTCGAGGTCGGGCTGGCCCTCGCTGGACCCGCTCTCGCGCGTCTGGAGCATGGCAGCCTCTGCCAGCTGCTCGAGGTCGTGCATCTGCAGCGAGCGTGGTGGATCAGCGTCGGTCAGATCTGCGCGCTAATTGCTGCATGCTCACCATGAGACGGTCGTGCACACCTGCAGGTCGGAGCAGAGGCTAGACGTGAAAGAGGGTTCTTACGCCGGAAAGGAAGGCCCGCTGCGGGAGATGAAGCTCTTGGCGTGTATTGCTCTTTAGACAGAGCCAGAGTGACAGCAACAAGGCTTTCCAGATGCCCGTTTCCTATCTGCTGCCTATTCCACGGACTGGTCTCGTGATGCAACAGACTGAGAATCGCAGTGCACTTTGCCCGTCCTCGGCGCCCTTCTTTCGACCCCTCTTTCTGCACTACACGCGGGGTAACACAAAGAGGACACAGCAAATTACGCAAATCCCCCATCGTACAACGCCTGTGCACCACTACTGCGCCCTGGTCTCTCGACCCGCTGCTGGACAAGACCTCTACATCGCTCTTCCAAAAGAAGCGGCCAAAAATACCACCCCGATGCTGCTCAATACCCACTCCTCAATCATCGCCCTCAAACAGATCAGCAGCGAGAGACCTCTCTACTGCCGCCCAGTCTACCGTGCCCAAGCTGTATACCGCCTCGTAGTTCGCGAGGCTCGCCCTGCTGAAGAAGGGTTCCAACGCGCCGAGCGAGGTGATTTTGCTCTGCCGAATTCCAGAGAGGAGAGGCTTTATCATCGCTTTTCGCAAGGTGACGCCGTCGGCCAAATCATCTTCACTATTTGGATCTTGCATTTCGGCGGTCTCGTCAGCATCTGGCTGACCAGTCGCGCTCGTACCCCTGACCAGCGGTGGCGCGACCACAGAAGTCATCGGGGTAGCAGTGTCCGGTTGACCAGCCTGGGCATGAGGGCCAGTCTTTGTGTTGAGAAGCGAGATTGACGCTCGTGGGCCGGATGTGGACAAGAGCAAGTCATGTCGAGAATTTAGGATTTCGCCAAGTCTGTCCATCGTCGCTTGCGGACTCCAGCTCTCTGGGGGATATACGGCATCAACCGTGTCGGTGATGAACATCCATTGATGGCTATCATACGAAAAAGCATATCATATCGTGTCATTCAGCCTGAGTTTTGCATTGATGGTCTCTGGAAAACGAGACAACCCACATCTGGAACTCTTCCGTCTGCAATACGAGCGAAAGATCGAGGAATTTACATGCCGAGAGGATCAACTGAAGATACTCTGTAGATTGAGCACTGGGATCATTCATTAGGGTTTCAAAAAGGCGAAGCTGAAAAGAAGTGCAGGCTAATCAGCACTTTGCAAACATGCTTCCATCATTTCGACACCCTCACTAGTTCCGAAAGTATGACCGGCCAGAAGCTAGCTAGGTGCTGATTGCCTATTTTGCACAGGAGAACCCGCAAACAGAGATACACCTGATTGATGCCGTGCGTCAGGTCAGCTTTTATAACATGCGTGGCAAAGATGCCAAGTACAAACTCACCTCTGAATGAACCATGTCGCTGACATTGGCCCTGAGGAGTTCCACCACCTTTTCTTGTATCGAAGGTAATTGAGTAAGATATCTGTTTTTTTCCGCGCAGTAGATGGTATAGCTCAATCTTCTGATGCTCATGCTCTTGCTCAAACTCTCAAGCTCCCGATTGACAAAAATGTTGGCTGCCGAAGAGACTGTTGTAGAGATCCGATGAACAAGTTCCGGGAACCGCTCCTTGTCGCTCGTGATCAGTGCCTGCACGATCGTCTGCCACTTTTGCGCGGTGCTGGGGCCACCGTAGAAGAATCGGTTGTCGTTGTACACCTCGAGCACTTGTGTCCTCCAGGATTTCAGAGCGGCTGGAACACGAGTGAGTTCCGCCAATAGCTCTAAGACGGCATCGTCCACATCGAAGGAGCTGTTGTAACGTCTCAGTTCAAATGCCAACTCTCGATAGTCGGGCTATTTGACTGAAGCCTCACCGTGTCCTGGTTTTAAACGCAGGCGCGACATTATAGTACATAATGTTCGCACAGCTTGCTGCCAACTTGTCATTGTCGATGTTGAAGCGGCGGAAATTTGGGACAATGCGCTTAGCCAGGAACTCCGCAAGCTTTAGACACAAAATCATGGTCAGCTGCAATAGTGGGTGGTCCTGGTCTTCCACCTATGTATCTACGAACCTCTTTCGCAGAGTCACTCGCGCGAGCGTTGCTCGAGCTGCCTTTCTCACTCAAGATACTTCTTTCCAAGCTTTCTTTGCCAGGCCCCTCCAACGGGGTCGTTGGAGCTGTACTCTCGCCCTCCTTGTTTGCACCCGCGCTGAGGTGACTATTGCTTGGTCGTTGCAGACCGGACCCTGATCGACCGGACATCTGGACTGTAGTATCAACCAACTTGACCAAATTTTCAAGGAGTTCCCGTCGAAGTCTCCGGTCTTCCAAAGCCGGGGTTTGCGAAATTTTCTCCGCTAGAGTGATAAAGCATCGTAGAGTTGGCAAAAGGCGATATTTGTGCACGGCAGGAGTATTGATGAAATCTTTGGAGAAACTCAGGAAAGATGACCATATTGTCACGGCAACTGCCCCGTCTTGCCGGTCCATGAAAGCCTCTAGAAATTCAAAATGCATGATTTCGTGGCTATTGTCGTGTACGAAGCGTCAAAAGTCGTCAACACAGCTTCCATGAGGTACTTGACGATAGTTTGAACTTACTCGGTGGGCACAGCAGCGCTAGTCTTGCCTTTCTCCTGGCCTGGTTGACGACTGATAATGTCGGACAGCATCGTGACAATAGTCTGAGCATTTGGCGACAGATAGTGGAGCATCTCGAACAAACGATTTTCGCGCTCGTAGCGTTCATCGACAGCTTGACCCTGTCTGTCGGTCGCCCATGCTGTTATTATGCCCTCGAAGACCTCTAGAGGGTTAGTCTTGTATAGCCGCTCGAAAGCTTTCTTTGTGCGCGATTTCATATGTTCCGCCGTGTGATTCAAAGACGTGTTCTCATCATAGTCGGAAAGTGATTCGAGGCGCGAGGACGCATGCCAGCCCGACAATAGTAGCTGAACAAAGTCTGCGAGTCTGCCTTTGACATTGTGCTTGCTGACCGACGATGATCCAGCGATGTGAGCCGCTGACCCGTCTGCGGCGCCAAGTGCAGTGCTGATGTAACCAAGCAGTCCCACTCCACCACCCTCCGTAGCCGTTTGCGGTCTTTCTGAAGCCCCAGAGTCGTCCTCCGATGCCTCAGCCGCCTTGGCCTCGTCCAATGCCATAGCAAAGAGGCGTTCGAGCGCATTCAGCAGGATCGTATGATCGGCGTCGTTGATGCCATTGGATGGACCTTTCCCTTTGCGAATGGGGTCGAAAGCAGCTTGAAACTCCTCAACGAAAGCGGCGACCCGAGCGGACAAAGCATCGATCAGGGGAAGCAACAGTGTATGGAGAGCGTTACGGAAATGCGAAATCGTCATGAGGAGGAAATCGACCCAGTGATGTATTAACGCGCTGTTACGTTGTTCGCAGATACCGTTGCAGAGCAGCTTGACGAGCAGGGGTGTATGCACACCTAAGGGGTTTTCAAGAGAGGGACGATGGGCTTGTTCGTTTGCCAGGCTTTTCCGCTCCGTACGCTTCTGATGCGTCGCAATTGCTGCAATGGTCGAATGGAGAACATGAAGTAGTTTGTTTTGCAGATCGTGTTCTGATCTTGCAATCAGAAGGTGTAATCGAACCGCAAGTGCATGTTCGATAGACTGCAATATGGTGAGGTCTAGGTCGCCCCGGGAGATGACCACTTGCAAGAGGTCTGCTGAGATGGCGTGGAGCTTTGTATTCACGGGTTCCATCGCGGGCTTGAGTGATGAAGCTGGGTCGCTCAAAAGGATTTGTACAAGAATTTTGCAGACCATTTCCAGGTAATTGTCATTGTCCATCTGGGCGATCTGAGCCCGCTTCTGTAGGGTCATGTAGAACGATGTCTTGACATAGCTTGACTTTGCAAGCCGCGTGAAACCTTGCCCCCCGAAGCTCGCGAGACTGAGCAGATTCTCGAGAATATGATGGTGTTGCGACAGGTCGAACACTTGCTCGTATTCATTGAGGGTGACGGATCGGTCATCTATCTGTACCATTGTAGCTTTGCGGCGAATTTTGGGGTCCAAGAGAACGCAACAGAGGGGGTCCAGGATGCTGCGCACCAGTTAGCTTGGCGTAAAATAAGTTGGATAGACAATGTCTCGACGCACCGAACGTAGGACTTGAGGCTGCAGCGCATCCACGCTTCGCCAGCCCGTCTGATACTGAGGTCATTGGACTGCAACGCATCTAGCATAATGCGCATTGCCATCGACAGCTTCACACCAGGCAGATGTGCATCATCGGAGAACCGCCACAGATTGCCGAATGCTTCGAAGCCGGCTTGCCTTTTCTCGTGGTCGGTTGATGAGAGCTGCTGACAGACCGTTGCTTCAACGTGTTGGGCGCCTATTGCCTCTTGCACCGCCCAAAGGAGAGAGACAGCTTGTACATGTTTGCTAGAGTACTTTGGAGCTAAAAAAGACAGCAGCTGCAATGCCAAGTCAGGGAAAACACAGTGAAGCGTGGCAATTAAGCAGCTCTTGCCGGCCTCACCTTCAGGGTGATACCGTCCATGTTCCTGCGTTGGTCCAGTTGCAAGTGAGGGGTGATAGGGGCAGCTTGCAAGGCAATGAGGCACTGAACTCCGACTTCAAACTCTTCAAAAGTCAAGACGTTGTCTGCGAGAGCTTCCGAGAAGCGGCGGAGCCATGCTTGGGGATCCCAGCGGACCACAACGGCTTGATCCTTGTTTGGCTGTTCCGCCAGAAAGACGAGGAGGTTTTGAGCTGCCATGAAGATACTAGCCTTGTTCGGACTAGTCTCCTTGGCAAGGATCACAGATAAATGCAGCAGCACCGAGTATGCGTTTGATAGGAGTCGAGCTGCAAAGCCAGTCGTAGGGAGTCGCGCAGACTTGTCCTCTGCTTCCGAATAGAACTTGCTAGCAATAGCAATACCACAGTTGATGACACTGGCACTGTTGTCCTGGCTTTCCGAACTCGTAAAAAACGATCGGGACGTCTCTTTCAAAAGTGCATGGCTGATGTTGAGTGCAAGCAAGTGATCCTCGGCTGCCTCGTCTTTGCCTTGTGAACCGGTTTCTTGTCGAGCCGCATAAACCAAATCCAAAATTCCAAATGCAAGTAATGGCGCATGAAGCTTGACGATCTCGTCTTCACTCAGTCGGAAAGCATGGATGACAAAGGCGATCAAGTCCAGAGCCTGCAGCGGGTAATGGAGGTCAGATATTGATTCGTCGAAAGAAAGTGATGCCTGTATGTACATCACGCTGTCCGCCAGTCCTAGACGTGAGCTGATGCCGAGCTGCGAGGAACAGATGTCGCCAGGTCAAAAAGGGGTCGAGTCCATCGAACAACATGGAAGCGGTAGTGAGTAGCTACCATGGAAGGTCAGCTGAATGGCTGCTGCGACTCTGGCACAGCAAACACCTACTTCGTCGTGCAACTCGCCCTCGCGAGAAAAACGATCCAGACTTCGGAGAACATCGGAGACTATCACTTCGGTCAAGGGATAGCTGATTTCCCATTTGTCCAAGAGTGACTGTAGCACTTTGAAAGGGCGTTGTTTGACTACGGTATCCTCTCCTGCAGTGCTTGTCTCTAAAAGTTCAACTACTAGAGCTTGTCGCAAGAGGCCCAGGCCATGTTGCTTGAAGTATGCTATCTGAGTCTGAGAATCCTCATCTGGACCCAGAAGCCACCCGTATAATCTTCTGCTCAGAGACAAATCTCTGCGCAGCACTACACCAGTCATCGCTCGGACTAGTATGAGTTGATCCTGATGTCTTGTATCTTTCTGAAAGCCAGCGCCGTCCAGCCGCAGTGAAGATGCCACCAGATCCAACGCCGCCCGTTGAACAAGGATTTGACTGTCTTCGAGCGTTTCCGAGAAGCCGCGAACCATGAGGCCCACATCTTCGCCCACTATCAGGGATATGCTGTCCTCGGTACCGATTCTTGGCATACGACGGCTAAGATAATTCAGTGCAGCGATGCGCAGCGACGGAGCTGTGATGAGCACCAGCCAGATGTTTTGCAAGAAGAACGCCGGTGCAACGGTCCCGGACAGCTGATCCATCAGACTCGCGACCTGAGACATGGACTGAGTCTGCGGCGAAGAAAGTGATAATTATGACCAGACCCACCTTATCGAAGAACTCTCCAGTTTCTTCGTCCAAGCCAGGTAGAAGAGCCAGGATCAAGGACTTCATAGCGGGGCGAAGTGCATCTTGCAATTGCAGGTAGAACTTTGAATAGATCCCAAGAACTATGGGTCTGACTGAGGTCGCAGCATACTGAAAAAAAGGAAACAGCCCGGATGACCATAGCTGCAGATCTTTCTTGAGACCTTCAGGCTGATTCAACGTGATATTAGTCATATACCGCTATGGAAAACCGGCAGCTTCTTCGACACGTACTCCGATTGCGTTCAGTATATGGACGTAAACGTCCAGCGCGCGCTGATGCACGCCCGTCGGTAAAGCCGGGTTCAAGCATTGTGCGAGGCGCTTGGCCACAATCAACTTGTGCGGTATGTATGCAAAGTTGGGGTAGGATTGGAGGCACTGCGACAATGTGTATGGCCAAGTTAGCGCGACAGCCGAGAAGTGTGCATCTTCGCGTCCAGCCCTCACCTTGAGCAACTTGCCGAGGAAAGTGATGAAGTCGGCCCATTCGCTGACACTGTCAAACGACTGAAGGGTCCTGTCGACAAGCTGCGTGAACTTGGCCCAGTCTTTACGTGTCTTTGGGTCGGTGGCCAGACCTGCATACAAGACGAGATCGAGCGCGCACGTCAGGTTGGAACAACAGCCATAGAGATCAGGAGATGCTTTTCACGAACTCTTCTCTCCCATTGAACTGTCCAGCAAGTCTCGCGCGCGTGTGTCCTTGCCTATGCTTGAGGACGTGGAACGCTGGCGCATAGCCTCAGCGCTTGTGCTGACTGGCTCCAGTGCTGCCGAAGCCGTCGCCGGGAAGCGAGGCTGCAAGGAGCTCATTCCACATGCGTTTGACTGTCTGAATGAGCGTGACCAAGGCCACAAGAGCCAAGAGAGGCCAGCTGAAGTGTCAATGCTGATGCAACCTGCGCTATCGTGGCGGCACTGGCAGCCTGAGGTCAACAAGACGATAACGAAAGAGTACTTTGTCTTGCCGTACGTTATATGTAGGCACAGATGCTTGCACAGCGAATCTGCTATACAGGTATCTCGATTGCTCTATCCTCTCTCGGCTGACAAGAAGCGCACACTTGTGGCGAAAGAGCGACCATGCAGCTGTCAATCAAGGCGAGGTCATCAAACCGTCCGGTGGCATGGCTGTATTCGCAGTAAGGAAGGTAGGAGGTGCTACATAGAGACTGTTTCTTCCTTTAGCCAGTTGAAAGCTTGATTTTCTTGATGGTACCGCTACCGTTGGGAGGCCCGGTGCTGGCTCGTTTGGCGTTCTTGCTGGCATTGCTGCCACCGGCAAGCGAGTTTCTGATGGTGTCCATCTCCCGCTCAAACTCATTCTCCAGCATTTTGCCGACTTCTCCGACCGGTGACTGTTCACCGTTGAAGATGTAGCAATTTGCGAGCATTAACCGCACATCTGCCTCGAAAGACTCCAGAGTTGTATATTCATCCCCATCTAGCTTGCGTTTGATTAAAGACATATCCCGAGCATCTTGACGCGGTATAATCTGGAAATACGTTGGTATGCCCAGAGCTTCGGGATCGACTGCTTCGAGAAAAATAGTTGCACTATTTGGAAAAGAGATACGTCAGAACAGCTTTCTATTGTTAAGACTGTGACTTACAATGGCTTTGACCTCAGACGGTTCATCATGCCTTGGAGTGCCCGCTTTTCCTGATAGCTGAGCTTGCCGAGCTTGACCACTTCACTCCAATAGTACCGCTGCATTGCCTCGGCGTGCGCAACGGGCAGCGTCCCGGGCGGATTAAAGAGCTTGCAATTCGTCACAATTTGGTCGAAATCCTCGTTGATCTCGTTTTGGTAGTGATAAGCTCCCTTGTTCAGCTTGGTCTGCATAGTGCCCAGATCCATTGGATGGCTGATCTCCTGGTAGTATCTGCAGGAGGCACAAGAATGATGAGCAGGATCTACAAAGTGTGCGGTCCAGACGTACGTGGGACATCCATCTGCAATGGGATCCACTGGGCGTCGGAAGAAATATGACTCATCCATCGACATGATCTTCTTGAGTAAGGCAGTCATCTTCTTCAGGTTTACCACAGGGTTTGCCTCAACCGCCGAAGTCACACTGACCGCGCGCGGAGGTACACTGCCCTGATGGGCAATGTCTGTGCCATTGCTCGGAGGGTTATATGCCTGCACGACAGACGCAACAGATGGTGACCGCGACTGTCTGGGTGCTGGAGCTGGCGTCGCGGGCGTCATTGGGGATGGTGAAGCATGCCGTCCTGCGCCGCCTATTGACAAGCGAATCTTCTTCATCTTGGGTTGCGCAGGCTCCGCTGGTGCTTGCGGTGCCGGAGATCTTTGGGGAGACGCTCGTGCAGACGATGGCCTAGCAGGCACTGCAAATTCGTCATCGTCAGGCTCCGCTTTGGGTCTGGTGCTGAACTTGATCTTTGGCTTGTAGGCAGCTTCGGGTGCCGGTGCCACGCTAGCAAGAGGCACAGCCGGCGATGAAGAGCGGGATGGCCTTGACAGGCTTGGAGCCCGTACTGGATGCCTGGGACTTGAAGCTGGCCCGACACTAGGTTGACGCGTGTCCTGCGGCTTTGTCGGCTCGGTTGTCGCCGAAGTCGAGGCAGTTGAAAGTATCCCGTCTGCGAACTGTGCTTGCGTGCTGACTGGAGCTTGCGCTTGCGTATTGGGCGAAGACAATTTGAGCTTCAAGTTGAAGGGTCTCAGGGACGTAGCTGAGGCTGTAGGAGGCTGAGCTGGGTTGGCAGACGCCACCGGAGCGTTGAGGGTCTCTGGGACGGAAACTGCCTCGACTGCTCCATTGGCAGGCTGTACGGTTGCCGCCGTCTCGGCCAACGTGTCGCTGGCGTGCGAGTCTGCAATGGCTGCTTTGAGGCGAAGTTGCTCCAAAGTGGCACTGGCGCGCTCCCACTGTTTGTCAAAGTATTGGTCGAATGTGTTGGCTAATTTGCCAGCCAAGCTTTCGGTCCCATTGAAGAGATAGCAATTGGCTATCATGAGCTTGAAGTCATCTTTGAAGGCGAAGCGATCGGGGTACATGCCAGCATCGAGCTTGTTGGCCATTGTGCTGAGGTCCATTGGCTGCTTAATGTGCTCAAAGTAGCTGAAAGCAGCTCATCAGTATTCCTTCAGACTGCAGAAAATACCAATGACACGGGCGTACCTCGGAGCGCCGTCTCTGATCGGGTCCACTGGCCTTCTAAACAGATCGGCTTTCTTCGTGGCAGTGAGCTTTTGCAGGAGATTCTGCGAAACCTTGAGATCCTGCAAGCTCATGCCGGATTTCTGTTCTTTCAGACGTTTGACCTGGCCTTTCTTGCTTCCAAAGACAAGTTTGAGTGGCTGTGGAACATTGGCCTGCGGGCCTGCGGAGGCTTCTGGTCGAGCGGTGTCAGTGGCACCGAACTTGATCTTCGGAAGAGCCGTAGCTCCGGTGCCGCCTGTTGCGACTGCCTCGGCGGTGGGTGTGGTGTTACTCGACAAGCGCAACACATTCGAAGGCATCTTCAGCTTCAGGCGGGGCAGCGGCTCTTCGCTTGGCTTAATCAGCACTTCGCATAGCTTGAGGAGACACCATCGGACTTCTAGATCGGCAGAGGCAGACCTGATACGCAATTCTCAGCTTGTATCGAGATATGGATGGTAATAGGCGTGCTTACAACAAGACTGCCATGAGAGAATCACGCAGCATGATGCTCCGTCCAACTGAGTTGCGGAGTGCTTTGAGCATGGAATCCACGCCGTGAGAGCTGGCTTTGGCGGGTGCTCGTGCGTCTTCTTCGACATAAGCGGCATCTTGACCAGCTAGATCATCCATAGCTGCGAGCACGGGCAAATTCTCGACGAGCGACTGCGCGAGCCGACGCTGCACCAACCGACAAGTATCGTAGCGTAATACAGCGAAGATATAGCGGGCGATGACCTTCTCTTGCAGCGCTCGCAACAGCAACAAGCCGTCAAGGGCCGCTGTCCGGACAGCAGGGTAATTGCCCTCCCTAGATAGAAGCATTGCATGATCAGTCTATGTCAGGGGCTGGCTACACACTCCGAGCATATCGCAACGCAATACTTACCTTGTGTATGCGAGCAAAGTCTTCAAATCCAGTGGTATGAGGCTCGCCATCATTAATTTCACGCGCCATTCGATGGTAGCTACCGTGACGACATTGTGATAAGATGGCACGAGTCTGTCCAAATTGGCATATCGCACGACCTCGTCTATTGCTGTTGTGAGAATGCTCTGCTCCGGTTTCGCCTCCAGAGTTTGGGAACCTGCAAATTCGCTTTGCTGGTGCTGGTTGAGCGAAACGAAAGGGTTGCCCAATGCAGCTATGGCAGTCGTAATGTAGAAAGCGTCGGAGTACTGATGGAGAGTGGGCATAGGTGTAAGAGTTTCTGCGTGAACTAAGGAGCGGCGCACTTACCGAATTGGCCGCATTATCGTTGTAGGTCAGAAGATCCACCAGGAAGCGCTGGACTTGAGGAAAGGGACTACCACGCTCGTCGCGCACATGTGAGATGGCGATGATAAGACTCTGCAGAAATGTCAGTTCGAAACTGTTGAGGGAGAAGTGCACCAGGCACGTACTTTGCGCAAGTGATACTCCGCGAAGTCGGAGAAATCGTTTGGCCGGGGGACACAGCGGAAGGAGAAGGGATCCGAATTCTCGCGTTCTGGCTCAAAACAGTAACGGCTTTGAAAGATCTTGAAAAGGTAGAACAGACCAAGATAGTCCATTTGCCGACTGGCAGACTGAAGGTGATACATTAAACGCTGACCAATGCGAGCCCGTCTGTGTGAGATACGTACTGCCACAAGTGCTAAGGCTGCTTCCATGCGTATGCGATAGAAGAAGTTGGTCACGAGGACAGTCTTCGCCAGATTACTCGACACAATCGGACTGGGCATGCGCGCCAGGGCATGTACAGCCTGGGACAACCAGCTTTGAGCTATGATCATAATTCCAATTATGCAGCGTACTTACCTCCAGCTGTGCAACGACATCACGATCACGCTGTAGCTGCGACAACCACATGAAATCGGGTTGTTCGAATGAAATTGACGCAATCCATTCGAACTCTGTGTCGATGCGAATCCACTCGTACACTGCTTGCTCCTGTGTCTTTTCGTCTTCTTCCGACCAATCTGCTACCTTCCAGTCTTCGCGCCTCTTGCCGGTATCGGGATCTTTGCTGTCTTCCCACAAAGGTAGCGTGAAACTTGTGTCTATGTGACCAACGGCTTCGATAGCCTCTTGATCGCCGGCTGCAGCTGCTTCTTCAGCGGCCTTGCGAGCCTGGAAGCGTTTTGTAGACCGCCTGATACGTTTATATTTGGTGTTGAAGCTGACCTCGTGTTTCTTGTAGGCTTCGCCAATATTGATAACATGCTCGTACGGCGTGCCGTCAGCTTCGTGTATACGAACCGTCATTTGACCCTGTCAAGACAGAGATTGATGATTACTTGCGCAGAAACGAGGTTTGATGAACGACTCACTTCAAATATCGCTATTGGGCGCAGATTGACGCGGTCCACCCAGTCTGCTTGGTCTGCCCATTGCTGAGCTGGACTCTCCTGCTTGATGGCTAGCTCCACCGCCATGCGCTTCCTATTAAAGTTGGCAGCTATGTGGAAGCGGGGGCATCCGCCAGCGTAGATCCACTGATCTGAAAAGTGTCGCAGATCTGCGCCACTGACTTTTCTGCACATTCGCAGAAAGTTGTGTGTGCTCAAAAGGTTCTCTTTCAAATCACCAGAGATGGCCGACAGGAAGAGCTTGGGGATAATGCGAGACAGCCCGTTATGCGTGCCTGCTTTCAATAGCTGCCGATCCAATATGTGAAGGACGAGCGGGGCTTTCAGATTGATGAAAGGCAAAATGTCGTTGGTTGGGGGCGACATTACGCCGGGTTGGCACAGCGGAGGCATGCGCACATCCCATGCGCAACACCTGGCCACATCCTTCTTGAGTCGGAAGCGATATTCGTTGTTGCCCATGAGGCGACGGAGGCAAAGACCGTTGACATAGATCGACAATCCCTGTATGACCCAAGTGTCCGCCCATGTCTTTTGTACGATATTAATGCCCAGCCATTGCGACACGAGCGAGAATGTGAGGGTTTGTCGAGTCTCATAGGCCTGGTCGATAACGGATGACGGGTGCAGCAGTTCCGATGAAAAGATGCCCAGGGCGGCGGTATTGAAAGTGCTGAAGGCGCAGTCATCGACGAAGATCATCTTGAAGGAGTTGAAAGGGTAGGAACCAAACTCTTCCAGCATAAATTCAAGAGATCTCGTCATAAATCCGACCGAGTTCTGCAGCTCTTCCTCCTTGCCAGGTAAACAGAAGGCATGCATCTGCACCTGACCTTCTGCGTCCGCAGCTGCGGCAATAGCAGCCTCCTCATCTTCAGGATAGACCTCGTCATCGTCTTCGTGCTCTTCTTGCGCCTTTTGCGCCGAAGGCGACAGGTCGACAATGCTGAATGGACCATAAGCAAACCCGATATGCTGCACTGTCGTAGGGACCGCTTGAGCGTAGTGGAAGATGGTTTTATTCGGATTATGCGGATGAATGATCTGGAGGTACACATCAGCGCATGCACAACGTACAGTAGACAAACGCGTCCTCACCTGCTCAATGAGCTCGCCACTTGCGACCATAACTACTGGGAATTCTTCCACCTCTACGCCTTGGTCGGTTTCCTGCTCAAAGTTGAGGACTCGCGGTAGACTGAAAACCAGTTCCCACGAGCAGCGCTCCCATAAACCGTCTAGACATGGCACCCAACATCTCGCTGCGTCGGCCGAGTCCGCAGAAGTGTAGCAATGTGGTATCCGCTGTGTGAATCGACCATCGTCAACAGCAGGAACAGATCTAGCCTGGAAGGCGTCTCTTGCTTACATTTGGGTAGAGATCACTCGGCCGCACGACATGAATGCCATCTCTGGGATTGCGAATATCATACTCGATAGTCAGGGTGATCGGCTCGAACTCGGCTTCCTTGTTGCCCTTGCTGTTGGGCTCGGGAGAGGCGGCTCCTGTATGAAGTTGCTACTGAGCATACCGAACAACGAAGAGCTTGTCCATTGCAAACAGCTCACCGTCCAGCCCAGCTGTCTGCGGCGCGGCGCTGCCACCCGATCGACCACTTGCACGCCTGACGGTGTCAGCTGGCAGAACTATAGCAAGCTCGCCTTCTTCGCCCTCATTGGCTGCCTGGTATAGCTTGCGCTTGAGCTCTGGGTACGTCGAGCGGATGTTGCCGGCGTTGCTGGGTGTAGCGACCGCCGTCTTGAACGGTGCAGACAGGTGGAACGCGAGGTCTGTGGAGCCATTGAGCTTGACAGACTTGATATCTGCGTGTACCAGCGATCATCAAGGTGGTATTAGGCTTCGATGTTCTGTCGACAATACATGCGCCGTGCGTACCGCAGTCTCTCGAGTGCAGGAACACTGTCCGCAAAGCGCCATCTGTCGGCGTCACCGACAGCTCGGTGTAGCCCTGTAAGCGGGAAGACCGGAGGACCTAAGCTATGCACTTGCAAAGCTTTCTCGAGATTGCACGTACGCTCGCATTGCCGCCGAAGTCGAGATCTAGCGAGACTTTTTGATGGGTTGTGGATATGGACAAAATGCCCACGCGGGCCAGGAAGATCAGCCCCAGTCCGTGCAAGCAAGCAAGCAAGCTGCAGAGACTTATAGTACAAAGCCTTTCCCCATCCGTCTTGAGCGCTAGAGCTCTCGTTCTGAGCCGGTCTGGACGTGCAGGGTGAACACAAGGTTGGCCTGCGTCAAACAGGCTGGCGAACGCCGCAGGTGTGCTGGCCGAGTTCAGCATGTGGCAAAGAAAAGTACGGTGTTGATGTTGTTCACGCTGTACAGATACTGCAATCGTTTTATTATACACCCTCATTGCTACGTCTACACAGTGTGCGCTTCACCACACCGCCTCGCCCTCCGTCTACTTATTCCAGGAGTTCACCAAGGATGCCCGCTATTTCCAGTAGCTGCATATCATTCCCGCGCCAAGATGCAGCAGATATACCAATGGGGTTGCCTTTGCTACTTGTTAGTCCAGGAACATTGACCACCGGATTGTGAAGTCCCTACGTTCCAGTAGCGGCAGGTGGTCAGCTTTGACAACCCAGCTGAACTGTGGTAGCGCTCACCGTAAAGAGAGTATTGTAGCGCGAATCGCCCGTGTATGCAAGTCCTTCAGGTGCTTCCCCAGTGGCACTCAAAGTGATGACGACGGTGTATTGGCGAGCAATACTATCGAACTCTTTGCGAAGAGCGGCGAAAGCGTCTAACGCATCGATATAGTCGGCGTAAGGCGTGTTCTGGCCTTCTTTGAAGAAATTGCGGAGCATCTCATCATCACTGTCCTGTATGTCACCTTCTGCGATGAAAGCGTGCACTAGCTCTTTCACTGCTATCTTGCGCTGGTACGCCAGAGCATTGCTGAAGGATGCAGGCAGGGAAATGCGTTCGATGGTCGCACCAGACTTCTTCAGCAGATCTTCGCATCGGGCCAAGACATTCTTGGCATCATGTGAGGCCGACTCCCAGGATAAGGGCTGAAGGATTGCGACCTTCCAGCTGCTTATATGAGATAATTGCGCTCCTGTGGTCGGAGAAGTGTTTTGAGGCACTCGGAAGACATGTCCCAGGCGTTGAAGATCTTTCGTCGTGCGGGAAAAGAATCCTATGGTGTCCATAGTAGGGGCACAGAACTTGCCGCCTGCTACCGGCAGTAAACCATAAGACGGTTTCCAACCATAGATGCCGGTGTACGATGCTGGGCGGATGACAGATCCGAAAGTCTGTGTTCCGACAGCAATTGGAACTTGAAAGTCAGCTACTGCAGCTGCAGAGCCTGAGGAAGAGCCGCCAGGCGAGATGCTGGGGTTGCGAGGGTTCAAAGTTTCTTTGCCATTCATGGTCCAAGCGAACTCTGTAGTGACCGTCTTGCCCATAATAATGCAGCCTGCACGTCGCAGTACTTCGACCATGGCAGAGTCGTATGCCACAGAGCTAGCCTCATGCCTGTGCGATCCATGCCGGGTTGGCATGTCTGGTGTTTGCATGATGCCTTTCAGTCGGGATTAAAGAGGTTGCCTCCGCTTCCCTGCCCACCTTTGGTGTAGAAGATGTCCTTGATACCGACCGGTACACCGAAGACACCACTTTTGCGTTGCTGTGATTCCAGTGGAACGCTGTCGAGCGCACTTGCAGCTTCCAAGACCTGCTTGCTGTCGATGTGACTCCATGCTTTGATCTCCGCTCGGTCTTGCACGCGGCGAAGAAGCGGCTTGCAGACGTCGCAGACACTGAGCTTCCCATCTGCAATTCGATCCGCTATCTGGCTTGCACCAAGCTGGGTGTAGTCTGCGAAGGGCGCCGCCATTGTTGGAGAAGCGAGCCAGAAGTGCAGAAGTGCTTCAAGCCAGACCAGGAGAAGTAAGTGGCACCGCGGGGCAGGTGAGCATGTGATACCAGGCTGTAGCTTATTGCACCACTTGGTAGCTCTACATAAGGTAGGAAGACTGCAGTTGCTGTCACGAGGCTTTACACTTGAACCGCCGGTTTGCCACTTTGATGTATCGCGGCTGCTGTGCTGCCTGACTCTCAGCTGTCGCCAACTCACGGTCACGAAAAGCGCTGCAAGCTCGAACGCAGCCATGGTGCGGACACCACGGTTAGTGCTGCACGCAATGCTCCTGGCGCTGGCTGCACTCGTCCTGCAGGCGCTGGCAAGCAGCCAAGCGCAAGAGCGTGCGGAATGCATGTCGACACCCGAGATCTGTGGGCAAATGGCAGCATTCGGAGGTTCTCTGATAGTGCCACAGGTGATACCCAAGTATGAGGTGAGCACGTCGTCGTTCTAGCTCGAAAGGCTTTTTCGAGACATCGGACTGACATTCGTGCTTGCCGCCTCGCCACGACAGCCTTTGGGTGAGCAAGAGGGACGCGAGGTAGTGAGACTGCGTCTGTCGGGCTCGGCACTGACCGCATGTATGCATCTATGGGATCTTTCTAGGCATGCTTCACCTGTTCTACGATGACCACAAGATCGACGTCGGTGGAGCCCAACAGCTTCCTCCCGAAAGGGTCGCCAAGGCGCCCATTGTGTCCTGTACGCGACTTTCACTGCAGCATCGGTTCTCTGCTATCTATCAATGACTCATATTATGATTTTCATCGACTCGGTCGAATTAGTCAATCGCACGCGACCACTGCAGACTGGACCGCCCTACATACTCGTAATGGTGCGACAGCATTCTGACCTCCCCGTGGTTCCCATGACGTTGAGACATTCTGGCTATTTGCTCTTGCAGCTCGATCCAGACGCTTCTGCCATTCATACAGGACAAGCATGCGCCCTGCATTGGATGCTCACAGACGTCTTCTTCGACGAAGAGTCAGGACATATGACAAGCGGTTTCGTGTCTGCCAAGTATTCGAGGCCGAACCCTCCAGAGTCGCCTTTGCATCACCGGTAAGCGCCAGCTCCGTGAGGCATCTTGCTCGGCACTTTCTGACTTGTGTTTCACTTGCGCGTGCACACTCCGCTTCCGCAGCTATGTCGTTCTGCTCTTTGAGCAACCGCCGCTCTTCCTACCTCCAATTTTCTCGCACCGATTAGCGGGCGCTCGCCTGCACTTCAACCTACCTCTTTTCCTGCGTGATTATGGAATTCCAAACCCAGTAAGTCTACGATTTTACCCTGCACGAAAAGGCACCACGTTCACGCAATCAATCTGTTGCAGGTCGGCGGGCAGTTTTTCAAAAGCTGGTATACCGGCGTCGAAGTGCCAGAAGAGGAGCCACAACGGTCAAACCCCGAGAAAGTGGTCATCAAGGCGCAATCAAGTCCGTGGCTTGCCGGTATCATCGGGAGTGTGCTGGGTCTTCTGTACGGCGCAAGTTCGTAGATGCAAGCTGTACCAACTAGCTAGACTGTACTTTCAAGACCTTTGGAAAAGCCAGACCTTTAAAGGCTTCGCTGCGCGGCAGTGTCATTGTATTAACATCTGAAATGTGTAGCTCTAGCAGTCTTCCTCTCGATAATCTTCCGCAGGTTACTGGGGTTATCAAAGGATATCAAAGGCGGACAGATTAATTGTCATCTTGCTTTGCTGCCTTGGAAGCGGGGCCAGCTGAGCTGCTTCCTGTGATATCTGCTAAATCTTCATATTTATGCTCGAGATCGACAGCAACCAGTGCATCCACGATGGTCGCATAGTTGCGGCGCTCTTCTTCTTCATTTTTGGCGGAAATGAGGGACTTGATCTGATCAGAAAGCGCTTGTGCAGTCTCATGTTGTAAGCCAAGGTGCGCAGCAGCATTCATAGCTCTTTCGTCGGCAAATCTGAAACAATGGAACGGACTTTTGAACTCTAGGACGGCAGCAGTATCCGTAAATGGCCTCACGGGTAAAGTTCAGACCAGTCCGCTTGCATGCGTCGTCGGAAAATGTCTGCAGCGGTCGGTCCAAACATGTAAAAGCTCATGACAATGTCTTCAAGCTTGCCGGCGTCACCTCCGAGGCTTTCCCGCATCTTGCTCAGCGAGACGTCCGTGTCGTCTTCTGCGTACTCCTCTATCACCTTGTCGGCCAGCCTGCCCAGCTGAAGAGCGGTCTTGTCCTTGTGTTGCGTCTTTGCGGCACTCAGGGCTGCGTATCTGCATCAAAGCATGAGCTGATGAAGGCCCGTTCTACTGAGTGCATTTAACCCACCTTCCGTCTTCTCCAGCATCGCGAATCTTCGCAGGGGTAGACAGATCATATTCGCCTTTCCCATCCGCGCCGCCGAATAATGTGATGAGAGCCCTGATCTGGAGGCGGCTCGATATCGGCTTTGACATGAGTGCGGCACCAACGAGATTCCCGAATGGAGTGTTTGAAGCCGCGTACGTCATGTGATCAAAGAGATTTGGGCGGTCGGAGTGGGCGCCATTTCCAAATTTCCTAGCTGCATCCTTCAGCAAAAAAGATAGTAGAGCCGTGAGCTGCTCGTCCGATGGATTGGGAGTAGATTCACGTTTCCGTTTCTCGCCACTGGCCTTGCTCTCTTCGGTTTTCGGGGCGCTCGCTTTGCCTTTGCTGGTCTTTTTAGGTGGCATCGTATATTCCTTGTCGGGTTTCCAGTAGACGAAAATTACGTTTGTCCTTCAGTGGGGCAAGCAAGAGCATGCCAGGATCCACTGCTTGCATCATGCTGCTGCAGATCGACTCGGAGTCGAAGACGATCACCCTGCTTGCCGGCAAACTTGTCATCAGTCTATTGCATCAGAGCTGCGATGCGTTCTCCTCTATGCTAATGACTATAATCATATGTATACGTCGCGAGGCTCAGCTTGACTTCGAAAGGTGGACCTGACGGCGAACGAGCGGCTATGCGCTTCAGTCGTGCAAAGCCGGCCAGAGTAGGCTCAACGATGTCAGATCTGTAGCAGCTGGCATTCATCGAATGCTGTTGTGGTCTTTCAAACTGCTTCGGGTGCTTGGTCTCTCCCTGCGATGGATGCCTGTTGCCCCGAAGCAGGCATCGTTACAAACGTAGAGCAGTATACGCGTCTCGTTTCCTGCGCGATCGAACACAAACAGGAGCCTGGTTGAACTGGAGTGGAACGAGGCAGAGAGGCGAACGTCCACCTCTGCGGTGTGACTGCGCACCTCCTACCGCAGCACTCGCCGAGCATGCGCTTCTCGACGCTGGAGATCCGCTGGCACGACACCAAGCCCATCTTCGCGTGCGACTTTCAGCCATTCGAGTGCGTGCAGCACAAGCGCCAGCTCAATCCCTACCAGCGGACTGCAGACAACGTCAGCGACGGAGACGGCAAGCTATGGAGGGTCGCGACTGCTGGCGGTGACAACAACATCCGGGTAGGCTCGCCTCGAGCTGGTAAAATAGAGGCCGTGCATGCAGGACAGCTGATCGATGTATTGCGGTTCCTGGCGAACCATGGATACACCCACCGTCAACGACGCGCTCTTGCACACGCGTAGATATGGCTGGCAATACCGAACCCTCCTCCGCAAGCAAGCACATCTACTGCCGGGGCCGCCGCGCACTCGAAAGCGGCAGTACAGCCCACCGCGACGTCCAGTGGCGCGTCTGCCAACTCCCCCTATGGAAAGCCTAAAGTCGAATACCTCTCGACGCTTGACAAGCACACTTTGACAGTGAACGTGGTCAGATTCTCTCCCAGCGGTAAGCAAGCTGTCCTTCTGCGTCACCGGTATCTCTACATGAAGCTCACCATGTTTGTAACGCTGCTGCAGGACACACTCTCGCAACTGCCGGTGACGGTGAGCCAGGCATTGCCTTATGCTGAGTAGTCACGTCTCACTCTCCGTGTTGTCTTCAGACGCTGGTTCTGGAGGCATCCTGCTCTGGCGACTGTCCGCAAATGCAGCCGCTGGCAATCTAGGCAATCGTTCTGAAGATGCACTGTATGCAAAGGAGCATTGGCAGGCTTTCAAGGTGTTAAAGTAAGGATCTTGACACACATTGGGGCCCATATGCGAACTTCCCTACTGACCAGAGGCGTGATAATAGGACCAGCTCGCCCGAAGTCTATGATCTGGTGTGGTCGCCGGATGGCCAGTACATTCTGGCTGGCGGAACGGACGGCGCTGCACGCATCCATCGAGTTGCAGACGGTGAGCCAGAGCCTTCCCTCCTATCATGACTACCTGCGAATAACATCAATGGCTGATATTGTGTTCCAGGCATATGCGTTGCAGAAATGAAAGACCACAAAGACTGGGTTCAGGGTGTCGCCTGGGACCCGCTAAACAAATTCATTGCCACGCAAAGTAAAGACAGGTACGGCTTAACAGGTTGAGGATGCGTGTACGAGTGAGGCATCTGACACTGCTCACTTCGTTCAGACAAATGTTTGTCTATTCGCTCTCAGATTCGCCCGAAGGCAGTATCAAAGTCACTCCAGTCTCCAAGAACACCCGACTATCGACAGAAAAGCCTGCTACGGCAGCTGTAGATGCAAACGGCTCTGCTTCTCCTGCCATGTTTGTACCTTCCACGAGCACAAGCACGCATACGCAAGTCATGTATGGCGACGAGGAGAGTACCCCGTTCTTCCGGCGACTCGCATTCTCCCCCGATGGTGCGCTGCTTGTCACTCCAGCGGGGCAGTATGAGGACCCTTCAGCAGCGAGCAATGGAAAAAAGGGAAAGCGAATCACCGCGACCACCACAGCGTCCACCTCGGCAGGAACAGGCGGTGACGCCGATACTTCAGTTCTCATCTCTTCCTCGCCTGCGATAGAGAAGAAGGCGGCTTCTTCTTCCATCAAGCCTAGCGGTGCACTGGCGCAAAGCAAGCTCAAAAAGGGCGGAAATGGACCTGCGCCGACGAGCTACATCTTTGCACGCGGTCAGCTTGCCAATGAGACACCGGTAGCTCACTTACCTGGACATCGTACGACTAGCGTCGTAGTCAAGTTCAACCCCATTCTCTGGAACGCAAGGACGCAGAAGGGAAAGGGAAGGGTCACGGCGCCGGACAATGTTGTTGATGCGGCTGCTGCTCCAGGAGACGACTCGGGCGCCATCGAGGGAGCGGACTCTACCATGCAGATTGACGGCGAGACAAGCACGGAGCAAGGCCAAGACTCTGCGAGTGCATCGACTTCTGGAACTTTCCGTAACGCAGCCAGGACCATCTATGCGATTGCTACGCACGAGACAATCCTCGTCTACGACACGCAACAAGAGACGCCAATATGCATGTTTGGCAGTCTGCATTTCGCGGCCTTCACGGACCTGGCATGGTGAGCATAACACCTCTCACTCACTCGCGTGTCTGTATCTTATCGCTGAGATTTGTTCACACGCTCATGCAGGACCGCGGATGGCCTGACTCTGATTGCGACTTCGTCTGATGGGTATGCCTCGATGTTTACGTTCGAAGAAGGCGAGCTCGGCACGCCAGCGGCAGAGCAGCCGAAGCGAATGACAGGACCGGTCGAGGACACGCTTAGCACGCTGTCCCCAGCCAAAGCTTCAACATCTGCTATCAGTCCCGGTACATCGCCTCAGATCGGCAACAACGGATCAAGTTTGGCATTCAACACGTCACAACAGCCGGCTTCGACGATCTTTGCAGCGCCTATAACAACGACGAGGGACAGTACGGATGCAAAACAGTCGGACGATGTGATTTTGCTGAGCTCTGAAGCAGATGGCGTGCCACCGGCGCAGAATGGAGAGGTGAAGAAAGTCAAGAAGAGGGTTGCGCTCACGCATGTAGGGCCGTTGAGCGGGTGAGACTTCTACTGGCTGTCGCTCGAGATGCGAAGCCTTTGATAGGCCGTAGAAAAACAGCTATATCGGGAACACTGCACTCGCCCTGAAGGTGTGGTTTTGCAAGGATGTCTCATGAGGACGGATTGATGTCAACGGGGCGAGCAGTAGATGCCAGCGGAGGAATCTAATTTGAATGGAAGACATTGACATCTCAATTGTAGGAACCATCCAGGCTTCTCTTGCCATCTCTCCTTGCATGCATTGCCAGAACGCCACAAGGTTCAGAGGCTGGCAGAATTGCGTGTGCCAAGCAGATGCGATGCAGCACTGTGTGACTGCACGATGCTGTGAAGCTTGACATGTATTCCGCTGTGCTGCTGTCGCCCTCGAGCTGAGCTGCCCTCATTCCCGTCGCCGTCATGGCTGGCACGCGGCGAAAATGCTGCCGCGAAGAAGGCAAACAACTGAGGCAGGCCCTCTTGACTTCTGCTCCCACCGATTCACCCACACCCAGGACAACGAGAGACACGACCAGCCTCGACCACCATGCCTCTCTGGAATACAGACCCCGACACGCACAAATCCGTCCGGTCAGTCCTGACCTCTTGCTGTCCTTGTCTGCATTGCACTGCGCTGTCCAACTCGCGCTGACACTGTTTGGCGGTCCTGTGGCATGCGTCGCATTCTTCGCCTGTCCGACGGTTTGATGCAGGTCACCGGTGAGCAGTGCAGCTATTCATGCTAGGAGCATATGCTGATCCGCTTGTCTGCTCGCTGCCTTCCTGTCACTTCGACATTCTCGACATCGCCTCGCGACCCACCGAAACCTTGAATCGACATTCACGAACACTCCACATCAAAATTACACGATTCTACGAACGCACTTGCGTTGCCGTCCATAGGCGTTCTATGGACCTGTCACCTTGGCCGCGGCACTCCTGTATGTGTCCATCGTCCTGAGTTGGCTGGCCTCGAGGGCGTCTGCTCGCGGCAGTCAGGCTGGACAAGCGGGGTCCGCGCTTGTAGTACAAAGGCTGACATGGTTTGATTGCTATACACAGTACCGTGAGCTTGTTCAGCACGCCAATCTGGTCACAATTCGGTCTTCTTGAAGCGAAAGCCCTCAACACGTACGTTTCGTTGCTCTCGCTCAGCGCGCTTGCATGCCATTCAGAATGCCCAGTGCGCTCTTTCGCATGTGGCGTAATACATCGTGCTTGTATGTGATGCACCAGAGCAGCAAGCTGAGCCTGGTCATTCCACATTCACACAGCACGTTACTCGTTGGTGGATATGGTGCCTGCGTCAAGATCAACGTGAGTCAGACTTGAGCCTGGGCTGGATCAGGAGGTTCTGTTTGAACAGAACTCGCGGTCGCTATGCAAAGGGCTTCCATGAACTACATTCTGACTCCCTGCGTGCTTTGTTATGCCAATCACAGAACGACACCGGCCTAGTTGGTCCAAGCAGATACTGCTCGTCGAGCCATTTGGGCTTTGACTTGAATGTGAACATGAATGCTACTACCTTCGAGAACTGGGTGCGTTGTCCAGCGATAAGCGGTATTCGTAGCTATTACAGTTGTCAGAGACTGACCTTTGCTTTTCTGCTGCCCCAATAGCAATTCCCGCCAGAGAACGAGGGTATCATTCTCGGCACGACACCAGGCGCCGATACTGTTCGCGTCGTTCCCATCTGGTCAAGCGGCCAGACTGGCCTGCAAGCATTGCACATCATCACCGCCATCGTCGCCGTCTTCGCCGTCCTCAGCTTGATTGCTCCTCCTCGGTGGTTCAATGGCGGCAAGGGCGGATTCGCAAACTTCCAGCGATCTGGAATCCTTACCCTCATTTTGACGGTCGCTTCGTTGATTCTCTCCGTCGTCACCTTCGCTTGCGTCTTCACGATCGTCGTAAACGGAAAGTCCAAATTCAATGCCATTCCAGGCATTTCGTGCAACTGGCCAGGCTCGGCAGCCTTCTGGGTGAGTCGTGATCGTGACATTACAATGTCTCCTGTATTGCGCCAAAAGGAAGTTTGCTGAATGAAGTATGCTTTCTGCGTCTCAACAGTTCGTCCTTCCTTCCTTCATCCTCTACATTCCGCCTCTGTTGGTCACTCTACTGCCAGTATACGTGCGGCCGCGTGATGACTATGACACCAACTACCCCGACGAGACGCCGCTCGTGCACAAGACTTCGCACTAAGGTCTTTACGTTGCAAAAGTGGGAGTCGCATGGGAGCAATTATAGCTTGTGCCTGCCTAGCACAGCTTACTGGCGCTCTGGATGACATCTCCTACGCGCTTCACAAAGACAAACGCAGTCTTCACGCTCAGCTATCGATTTCTTACGACTATACGCACACTGCTTGTAATCTTTCAAACATCACCGCCTCAGAGACGTCTCATTATCGCCCCGATACCAAGCCTCAGCACAGCTTCGTGCGTGGCTCACGTCGCTGGGCATGCGCGGCTCCCCGAGTTACCGGAATATGTCTGGCTCTCAGATTGGCGCTCGTTTACCCTCTTTGTACTGTTACATCGCTGCAGAGCTCGCGGAGCCGTGTGCCTTGGCGACCCTAGTACCCTCCTTTATCCTCCTCTAGAGTTTTACAATGGACAGTTGTTATACACGTACCTGCACCGGATTGTGGTAGTCTTGCTCCGCCTTGCGAGTCTCTCTTCGTAGCCCTCTTCGCCTGCTCGGCCGAACGGACGTAGCCGTCGTCGCCTCCGGGCTGGTTCGCTCAGAATAGCCGCGATGCTGCTCGGACACTGTAGACAGGAACAGCGAAGGCGACACTGGCTGTCTCCTGCCTTCTCTTCTTTTCTCTTGACTCACTGTCTCGCGCGAAATCACAGTCCTTCCTGCTCGTCTCTAGCTGCACTCGAGGCGTCGCGCTGCGCATGAGCCTGCGACTTGGAAGGCCAAAATGACACCCCCAATCGGCATGCTCATGCCTTACAACAACCACACCTTCCCAGGCGACTGCGAGGCTACAGAGCGATTCACCGCGGAGCAGATCTGCGCCGCGAAGCAAGAGCGCTGGGTCAATTGGGTGAGTCGCATGATCCGCCACCCACTGCTTGAAGCCACGCCATCATGTGTGAAGGGCAGCGCCTCGTCTGATCAAAGCTGACGCGCGCGTGTACGACTGGCTGCGCTGTCTCTCCAGTACATCGCCGACTATGTCTACGCTCAACCTACGGTCATCCTCATCTGCGTGTTTATTGGCCTCTTCTCCATCACGCATAGACTTTGGTTAGCCCATGCCGCAAAGCAAGCGTGAGTTTGGACTTCTTGCGCGCACAAGCTATGTTTCGCACCCTGCTAACGCTTTCGATCTTTCGCACCCCGCTAACGCTTTCGGATCTAGCAAGCACCGCAGTCCATTCTACTACCGCACAGTCGCACTTTTCCGCTGGCTAGCTATCAAGCACTTCCGCATTCGAGGATGGTCTTCTATTTCCCTTGGGAATTGCCTGATCATTGGTGGTTTGGGACTCTTTTTTCTCTGTAAGCTTTCTTCACTGCTCACTTCTGCAGATGCTGTTGTTGAGGTTGCCCTGCCAGTGATGACGGTTGCACCGACGCCCTACTACTGGCCTGAACTCGGGTGGGCTCACTCGCCCCCTCTAGGCACTCGTACCGGCTGGTTGGCTCTTGCGCTATTACCTTTCCTAATGTAGGATACTCTATCGCTTTAGGAGTATTTTCGTAAGATGGGCTAATACCATGCCGCTCAGCACCCTGGCTTCCAAGCGCAACCCAATAGCCCTCCTGTCGGGCCTCTCGCATGAGCGTCTACAAGTCTTCCATCGCTGGTGTGCATTCTTCATGCTGCTGCTCGGCCTCATACATACCTTTGCATTCATCAAGTACAATGCAGACGCCGGCACGTCCATCGAGATGTGGACCACGAGCAGCTCGTACTGGACTGGAGTTGCGATGCTGGTCCCTCAGCTATGGCTCACTCTCATGTCACTTGCTCCGATCCGGTGTGTAAAAGACTTTGATGGAGCATCAGGATAAAGAGCTGCTCGCTCACTGTTCTTCCTCCCTTTGCAGCAACAAGTACTATGAGTTCTTCAAGGTGTAAGTAGGATGCTTTCCTTCGAGAAAAGTTTGTCTAACAAGCTTCCCTTATACAGCACGCATCGCATGGTCGCCATCATTTTTCTAGTATTCTTCGTGCGTATCGCTGCAGCCAGGGAAATCGAGCTGAGCTAATGAGCTTCCTGCAGTTCCTGCATTGCGCTTGGACACTTACCTCCTGGGATTATTTCTGGGCGCTTTTGGCTGTCTACGGAAGCGCTTTAGTCACCCGTGTGGTCCTCATCATTCGCAACAAGATCATTCTCCGCAACCGACACGCCCACCTTCGCGTAGTCGGCAACTCGTTGCTCGAAATTCGAATTCCAGACTCTGGCTTGAATTGGCACGCCGGCCAGCATTTCTTCTTCCGTTTCACCGGCTTGAACTTTTTCGATGCTTGGCAATCACACCCTTTTACGGCCTGCACCGTACCTACGCACGAAGGATCGGATATTGTAGCGCTGGCAAAGATTAGGAGGGGCCTCATGCTCGATCTTGCCAATCATGCTTACTGGCAAGCTGGAATTCGCGCGGATGCATGGATAGATGGTCCGTATGGCCCATCGTTGAAGCTGCTCCCGGCATACGAGCATGTGCTGCTACTGGGCGGCGGGTCAGGTAAGCCTTTGCAATGCGATCCTGGCGGGCACCGTGGTTTTCTGACATGGTTCATATGCAGGATTATCGTACATCACTTCTGCCGCCAACGAGCTCGTCCACACGTACGGCAAACGTGACTTCAGCATCGTTGCCTGCTGCAGAGACAAGTCACAGCTGCAAACATATCTTGATCTCTTGCCTGTACAGACAGAATCGCGATACCATCTGCAGGCGCACTCTACTGGGATTCCCATTCACATGAACGAGCTGGAGAAAGGCCCAGTCGTGGGTGAAGCATCGGACGTCAAGGCAGAGAAAACGTGCTGTAGCAATTCAGCAGATCCCAGCGGCGCCAATTCGCCAAATGTCAGCTCGGAAGACTCCATCTCGCTCGAAGAACATCGTGAATCATCAGGCTGCCACAAATCGACGAGCGCTAGCAGCGGCAAGAACGAGATCAAGCACGAGATGCACTTTGCCGATATCAAGTCGGCAAGACCGGGTCTTAGAGACATCATCCGCGCCGAGGCTGGCAAATCGTCTGGATCTCGTCTTGCTATTGTCGCGTGTGGTCCAGAATCCTTCATGCGTGACGTTCAAGAGGAAGTCGCAAGCTTGCAGATGTCGATTCTGCGAGGAGCAAGAGGTGTCAAGGAGGTGTATCTGCGTAGTGAGGCTTTCCATTGGTAGACGGTTGCTGTGCAGCAGTGAAGTGTGAACCATTCTATGAGCCACTGTGCCCCAGAGATATAGATATCATTGACGACAGCAGTCTAACACGTCGAGTCATTTTGCGAGAGATTCCGTTGAGTGTTCGATGTGGCAGGTCTCCGACTCTCCGTGAGTAAAATGTAAAATTGGCGATATTTGCGATATTTGCCTATTATGGCCATGTCCGTCAGTGTCTACATAGCCTTTGAAACTCTCAACCTCGTATATCTTGCAAAATCTATAGTTGCTGACTAGATACTGCCCAAAAAGCTCAGGAGTCGTTCCTTATACTGCAAACGAAGTGGTCTAGCTAGCTATGTTTTGTAAGGAAGGTATCCAACGGACTAGCAACAGCACGGACTCTCATTCTTGGCTGCCGCTTCTGGGCTGCTGACAGTGTCGCTGCCAAAGATGAGATAGCCAAAGGTGCCGCCGAGGAAGATTGCGAAGAGGACGAACCCGTTGAAGTACATCTGCAGAAGATAAGCCAGATTAGCTTGGTTCTACTGGCTTCGTCTGAGCCATGTCACGTACCCCCAACAGCATGCTAGGAGGATGCACAGCTACGATTAGCGCCCAAGTATCATGCTATCTTAGAGGAGTGACTCACACAAGGAAGGCTGCAGTAAACTGGCTGCCATAGATGCAGCTCCGAATAGCTTGCTGACCCCAAGTAGGCAGTTTGGGAGGCAAAGCTCTACAATGCAGTTGACCAAACGTGCCTTCCTCGCTCGGAGTGCTGACTTTGCCCGCGTGTCCTCCACTGCTGCTATGGCATGCTGGAACAGGAGCATGCTGCTGTGCCGTGACCGTATGAGTCCCGCTTCCGCAAGTAGCGTTGGCCACTGCGTCCGCCCTTGCCCTGAGCAAGCGTCGGTCGTATTCTCGGCCTAGGCGGCGGACACCTTCAATGGAAGCGACGAGCAGGAAGATGCCAATGATGGTGCCGGCGAATTGAGCTTTGCTAGTGACGTGCCATGTCTCGGAGAGAAAGCACGAGTCGACAGTGTACCAGTTCCAGAGCATGCTGACTGCAGGTAGGGACGCACGCACGCAATCAGATTACAAGGGAAGGAAAGGCGCGTCAGTAAGCGGTACCATACGAGCTTGCTGCGCGCAAGGTCCATCACGGGGCATGAACAGCTCCAACACTCACTCTTGCAGCTACCGCCGCCCATGTCCATTCCACTGTCCGAGCTGCTACCGCCATGACTGCCGTGGTCCATGCTGCTGGAGACGTTGTTCGATGTCTAAGAGGAAAGTCTACTGCCGAGAGACGCGACGAGATTGGAGTGGATCCAAGGAGTGTGTATCGACAAGCGCTCGACGGTTGTGTGCCCTCTGCCAGGTCGAAGCGGAGCTGAAAGCGCCTTTGGCCGTGCAGTGAAGGCGACATCGGAGTCTCGGCCGAGCAGCGCTTACGAGCGAGATGGGAGCACGGAGGCTGGGAGGTCCGTATCGATGGGTGTAGGCGCAGGGCGCGCAACAAGAAGTCTTATACATGTGGTGCAGCCATGTGCAAGCTGAGTGTCTTGCTTCGTCATCCCTCTGGCGCCGGATGCACCATTGAGATATTAGAATGGCGAAGAAGTACATAGTGCCATCAGGAGGCGAACAGTCTAGGAGCGATTGATGCAAGCACTCCGACAAACAGGGAAGTAGCATTACTATACGATCCGTTCAGATAAAGAGGCACCTGCGTGCGATAGGCAGCGGCTAAGAGTACAAGCATAAAAGAATCGCAGCAGCATGCATTGGTCTTGAAAAAGATACACGATACGAAGGCGAAACAGAGAAGTCACAGAAGAGCGAGTGGGCCATCGTACAGAGAGCAGAGGGATTACCAGAAGGTTTCGATAAACAGAGAGTCTTGTACTGCTTCGTATTGCTTGTTTGCACTGGAGGGGAGCATTAATCGCACCCTTCTCCAGATTGTTGATAGCCAGCTTTGCAGGAGGCTAGAGGTACGGCGCCGCGCGGAGAGTTAGGAAGAAGTATGTCAGAACGGTTCATCTGTAATTGCCATCGTGCACGCGTCGCGACTCACTAATAACGCATTGACTCGAATAGCATTCCACTCCCAGCACATTTGGAATCGCAGTGCAGTCTTCTCCGTCTCCGTGCTCTACGTCGCCATCTTCGTTCCGACGTAGCGAGCAACCACCGCATGATTGTAGGGATGAAGCAATCTCGACGCACTACATGTACGGATTTTGTCGATGGAATTTGTTCAATTTGCACGTGCGCACATGCATGCGGTCGACAATGCGGAGAGGTATGTAAAGGAAAGGGTGATCGCGGGAGTCAGCAAATGTACAGCGATTTAGAGCAGCAGTATCAAAGCAGACCCACCTCGTAGACATCGTCACGCGGGTCTGCGTCTGCTTGCGACAGGCATGGTATGAGGCCAGACGGGCAGGCGAGAAACTGCAAGCAAACGAGGCTAGGGGTCAGCGAGATTGCGCCTAGAAACGCGCGCGCCCATCAAAAAGTGGCGGGAACGATGCCATGGATGTCATGATAGGACCTACAGGCTTCCTCTCCTTTGCTCTGTTGCGTTGAATCTCTTTAGCTTGCTGTGCAAAGATCTCTTCGTGGTTCGAGTTGAGCATCCGGCCTGGGACGACGCCTGCATTTGCGGACCGGATGATGAGAGGCGAGCCGCAGAGCAGCAGTAGCGCTGCGAGGCTGATGATGGTGCGGAGCTGATGGTGCATGGCGACGATGCAAGCTGTTCGGGCGGGGTGGTGTGGTGTGGTGTGGTGTGCGTCCGGTGTGCCCGTGTCTGCCTGCTGATGCGGGGGGCTGGGCTGATTGTCGCGACTGGCCGTGTTGGAGGTGGAAACAAGGAGGACGGTCAGACCACGACGGTCTTTCGTGACGCTGTGAGACTCACGTACGCTGTAATGAGCGTCGCACCTGCTGCGCTTTCCGCCTTGTGCTGGTGTGGCCAAATGGGAAGAGAAGGGAAAGTGTAGCCTTGCTCTGTGGCTTTGTGCGCCCTTCTGCGCCTGGTCGCCTCGTCCACCTGCACTTGCGACACTAGGCTGGGTTGTTTGATCTGCCCTTGTTGTGTTTGCGCACGACTAGCGTGGATTGCGGATTGTCGCTCGCCCTCTTGACGCCGTTTCTGGCTGGTTCAGAGGCAATCCTGCGCAGATGCCAGTGCGTGCCTCCGTTTGAACGCTAATAAGGCTGATCGCCACCAGCGGTCGTCCAAGGTGACAGTGCTTTGGGGAAGAGCAACGACAGCCCTGTGCGTAGTGCTGGAAGTCCTTCTCTGCTGTGCTGTGTTGATGAAGCTTGACTGCGGCTGTCTCCCTGTGCTGCCTGCTAGGCTGCGAAGTGGTGCAAAGTGACAAACGCGAGGAATGCTAAGCTGCGGGAGACAAATTGGTGGCGTTCTGCGCGCGAAGTATCAAAGAGACTCTTCCCGTCCCTGCAATTGTTGAGCCATGCAACCGTCTTGAGTAGGTCAATTATACAGCCGTTGTACTGTGTATGTGAGCAACAATGTTATGTGCTAATGAAGCTGTGACAGATTAAAAGCTTGAGTCGATCTCTTCAGAGCTTCAGACGCGTCGCGCACGCGCGGGCTGCGACGCGCGAGACCAAAGGCAAGAAGCAGATGAAGCACTGTGCCGCTACAAGCACGGGCGATGCAGCGCCTGGCCGACCTCGCAAATGATCTTCAATCCCTTCGTACCCTTGATGATGAAGTCTAATATTGTACAAAATGCCCGTGAGGCTTCTAGAGGTAATAGCGGAAGCTAGCCTTCATGAGCGCAGCCTCGTGTGTGTCTACGCCCTCAATCTCCGCAGTCCTTCGCGTGAGGCTATCGTTGTAGGCGTCCGCACCCTGTGCGAGCAGCTCTTCTTCCTTCTTTGCAAGCTTCGCATTTACGCGCATGAGCCACAAACGAGCCATGAGGACACCAATGAACGCAGCGATGAACATGGCCAGAACGATTGCGAATGAGCCGCGATACGTAGGGCCGAACATCGATCCTACGAAGAAGTAGCCGCCCTGTACAGCAAAATTGTCAGTAAGACTCGAATAATAGACAAAATTCACAACATACAGCAATGCTCGCAGTGTTTGCAAATGCCACAAGCCAGCCGATGGCTGCAGCACGTCGCTTGGGTCGGCCGGGGAAGCAGTTCGATGCGAATGCCAAAAAGACAGAGTAACTGGCGTAGCCACCCTGGGAACCAAGACTTTAAGCACGAAGCTTCTGAACATCTCGGATCTCAAGAATCGTCTTACCGTCATAAGGAAGAGACCGACGAAGCGAGCCGCCTTCTGCGTTGTCGCCAGCAGAATGATGCAGCCGACTATGCCGATGAAGATACCCGCCATGACATGCAGCGAACGCTCTCGAGTGCGGTCAGAGTGCCAGGAGTTGATGTTAGTGAGCTGGAGCGAGAATAACGAGTCAGCATGATCAACCTTACGCTATCTGCCTGCTCAATGCTGCTGCCTTACAATCAATGCCAGCACGTAAGTAGGTGCGTTGAGCAAGAGAGCGTTGGTGCCGGAGAAGCCGAGTGATTGAACCAAAGTAGGGGAGTAGGAATTGAATGACAGGGCAGCGACGAGACACCACCATGTGATGGCAAGAATGTATGTCAAGGGATTCTTGAGCGAATGCAAGAAAGATTCTATAGCGCGACAAAGTCAGTAGAGTACTGGACTCACCCTTTAGACGATTAGACGATGGACTCACTGATCCAAGGTTCATCTTCATCCTCGTCGGCTTGTCCAATATCTTCCGTCAGGCGCTGCACAGCGATGATGCGCTCTTCAGGCGTGAGGATGGGTGCGGTACCAGGAAAGTTTGGTAAAATGAAGGCAATCACGAATGCCATACCGACGGTGATGGCTCCTTCGACGTAGAACAGGTATCGCCAGCCGCGAACGCCATTTAGACCTTCAGTGCCGTCAATGACACCGGCGGCAAAGAGACTTCCGAAACCGCTGGAGACGAGCGCTGCACTATAGAAGCCACCGACTCGCTTGGCGCTTTCTCGTCGGGTGTAGAAGCGACTGATCAAGAAGAGACAGCCGGGATAGAAGAGGGACTCGGCGACACCGAGCAGGATTCGGACGACCATAAGTTGAGCATAATTGTGAACGAATCCAGTGGCCAGCGACACGATTCCCCACGCCAGCATGCATCCGCAGATCAAATAGCTGTTGAATGGTCCTTTGTGAGTGAGTGTATGTGGGTTTGTGAGTCAGGACATCTCTTACGTTGGCTTCTTGACGTGTGCAAGAAGTGATGTAGTGAACGGTTGGAAGAGACAGTACGGCAAGAAGAAGAGTGAGATTGCATTGCTGTACTGTAGCGAGGTAAGCTTGAGGTCCGTTTCCAAGCCTTTAAGACGAGCGCTAGCCAGATTAGATCGGTCCTGGGTGAACCCAGTGTTAGCTTTGCGAAAGTAAGGAGCCTTGCTTAAAAGAAAGGAGAGAACAAAGTCAAAGAATGTGACCAGAACTTACGACGTAGTTGGCGAGATACATGAACTGCAGTAAATGCGACCGAATTAGCCAAATTCAATAGTAATACTGTGCGCAGGCGACGTCGCATACCATCAAGCACGGCATGATGCATATATCCAGCTTGCGAACAATCCTCTTAACCACTTGAGGATCGTGATGTTTCTCAATCTCCTTTTCGGCCGGAAAATCGCTGTCCACATGGTGTTCCGGAGCCGCCATCTCTGAGCCCTCTTCGCCAACGTCCTTTCGTGAAGCCATGGTTGCCAAAATGACGGGCTTCTTGATAAGACCCTTCGGTGTACCTGTACCTTGCAATGGTCTAGCGAGAAGGACGGATGAGAAGAAGAAGCCAGGTCGAGCGTTTGTCCAGATAAGCTCGATTCCCGCGCCGTCTTTCACTTGATCTCCTACCGCCCGGCCGAACCGAAGTCGAGTGCGCTCCACCAATTCCGTACCGAGCTGTAGAGAGAAGTGATTCGATACCCGCCTGACAAGCAGGGCAAGGCATGCCGCACTCTTAAAGACCGATATCGCAATATGCTTTTATCGTACTGTATCTTGCCTATTCGCTTGCCTGAGGTTGATACGGGTACCATTGCACTTCCGCCTGAACTTGTGGCGCTGATCGGTTCGGTACGGCCAGCAGGCCCAAGTGACCGAGGACAGTACTCGCGGCGCATCAGTGCGGACTCTGCGGAGCGATTGACCGAATCGCTTCCCAACTTTGAGCCTCTCCTGCACTTCAGATACGGAACCGGTACCGGTACAATTCGTATCACTGCATTCTTCGATTCAACGGAACCTTGATAAAGATTCGGACTGTCCTGATTGCCCATTTCAAGCCACATACCAGAACTATCTGCGGAGACTGCTGTACTGTACTCTTCTGCGCTTGCGTTATGATACTCCATGCCCATCTAGACCGACGCTATTCCTCCTCTGATGCGTCTCGCCAGCCCGAGATACGAGTGAGACGTGATGCCAACAAAGTCAGGGCTACTGAGCAGCCAAGCAGAAACAACCACGAGGCTTGACCATGCAGCAAATTTCGAGTTACGCTTATGGACCAGATATTGCTCGCAACGATAGCTGCGAGTCCGTGACCACTGTTGCTGGCGTACTCTGCGAGCGTGTTGATGCGAGTAAGATATTGCTTGCTAGGCGCTCGCGAAGAGAGGGTTTGCATCGAGGCAGTGCCTGTTATTGAGTTAACAGCCATGGGGATGGCCAGTACGAACAGGATCATGGTGCTGGTCGATGTCGACGGATGAAGGTAGCTGGCGGTCATCCCAAATGCAAAGTACGCCAGGTAAACCAATACCAGGCTAACGGCGGTACTCCACCGGAGAAGCTGCTCGATGGGATATCGTCTTGCCAGAGGTGGATATATGAAGAGTTGAACGAGGTTGGAGAAGAGCGGCCGCACTCCGTATAGAATGCCCATCTGACGAGGCTTGAAGCCTAGTCCGCCGGCTGAGCGCGGGGACGACAAGAAAAGCACCTCTGTGACCATAAATCCCACGGCCAAGAACTGAACAGGCGTGGGTTTCAGCTACACTGATGAGCTTGAGATGTTCGCAGTACATGCATCTCACCACAAAGAGCGCCCAGAGGCCGAGAGAGAAGCAGACTGGCTTTGTAAAGAGACCACTTATAGGGGCGGTCTTCTGCTGCCGTGCTTCGTTTCCTGCACTGTCATAGCAGCGGCGATGTCCGAAGAATGGTCGCTTTTGATCTGGTGCCAGTGTCTCCTCGACGATGCAGATGCTGATCAGCGAGACAAAGAGCGGTACAATGGCGACCTTTAAGCAGGGAAACATTCAGTGCAGGCCTGGTAACTTGGGATGACAGGCGCGTACTAGAACACCCGGCAAAGCGTAAGGATACCTTGCCCAGATAGTGTCACCGAAGACAGAAGGATATTGCTCGGCAGCTTCTGCCGAGAAACCTCCTATAAACGGTGCAGCGAGCGCACCGACTGTCCAAGCAAAGCCATTGACGGCAAAGACAGTGGGCTGAGTTGCTGGCGTTGATTTTTCAATGAGCATCGTCATGACGGTCCTGAAAGACATAGCTTGAGCTTCTGGAGCTACATATTAACGCTTGGCATGACCTACGCAGGCAGGAAAGCAATGCAAAGGCCCATGATGAAGCGGATAGCCACAAGCTGTGGTACGGTTGTGGCGAATCCGAACGAAGAGGTTGCTATTGATGCGCCGAGACAGCCTATGATGGCTGTGGGCTTCCTGCCAATGCTGTCACTTATGTACGAAGCGGGCGCCAGACCAGTCAGGACCCCGAGCGAGTAGGCAGATTCTATCCATCCTGCAACCGTGCCAACGTTGTCTGCAGTAGCGTGACCCTCTCGGATCAAGAATCGCGTGATCCTGTCGATAACATACATAAGCCAGACTGGAGGAGGCCCAAGCGAAATGGTGAGCTCACCACGTAAGGATATAGCCAAAGTAAAGAGCCTGTTCGTGGCGAACACGTAGTCAGCGCGAACCCCGCCAGCTTCCAGTCCTCAACGCGGCGCACGTGAGAAGCTCGCCAGACGCATATGATGGTGATCTGGAGCCAGGGAAGGGACGTCTCGTCCTTCTGTGACACCACTGGCGCGTCAAGGACGCGCCCTAGGAGCGGCCGCCTCTCATCCTCATCGCTCGTAGGCATTGCCGGAGCCTATTCCGTCGCGAGCGGCAAGAGGAACGGTGCGGAGCAGCGCTTCAGGACATGAGATCTGCGATGATAGTTCTCAGAGTTCAGGAGCTCGAGCAAAGCTGTGATTGCTAGACCAGCCAGCATTTCACGAACCCCCCACCTTTTCGACGTGATCGACATCATGCTTGTGGCTATCAGAGACTGCGCTGCATGAACAGGGAGGGCGGCATTCAGGCTTGAAATGAGATTACAATACAAATACGAAAGACAGAGTGACACCTGTTCTGCTCAGGCGGAATTCCAGCTTTATTAACCTGGTGGCGGTCATGCGCGTAGGTGGCGAGGAACAGAGAACAATTGAGTCTAGGGTTGTGACGGCATCGAAAGGCTCAAGTTGGTGTCATGGGCCACTTCGATACGTGACCGCGTTCACAAGTTCTTGAGGGGGTCATGTCCTGCGTGGTCCAGTCAGTCGAATGAGCATGGAGCAGTGAATATATACAGAAGTGGCCTACCCCAATTCTTCAAAGACTTGGTGCTCTTTGTCTGTTCGAGCTCCTCCTTGCTTTTGGACTGCTTGAGCTTGTCCTCCTGTGAAAGGTGTCGCTTGCAGTAAGAAGTGACCTTGCGCATGTGCGCGAGGTCCTCCTCCGTGTACTTGTCGGCCTCTTTCTTTGGGTTTCGCTGGAGGATGTCGACTATTTTGCGTCCACTCTCGTGACCTGCAGTAGAACACGGTCAGCTTGAACACGGATAGGGTGAACTGCGGAACGATTTGTAACTTACCAACCGTCTCGCCGTCTCCACCGCCCGTCCAGCCGGCTCCCTCGCTGTCGCTGCTCTTGAGCCATTCTTCCAGTTCTTTGGCGCTCATATTCACGTATTCTGCAAGCTGTCGTCAGCGCCGTCCAAGTAGAGATGTACGTGGATATCCACACCATTGAACTCTCTGCAATAACGGCGGCGGCGTCAGTCCCTCCTGGGAGCTAGCAGTCGGGCAACAAGGTGCTCACGAGATCACATCGTCGTCTGACTTGCCCATCCTGACTGTGCTCGACTGGAATGCTCTTTCAGTGATGTAGATTGGTTGACGCCAGACGAAGCTACGAAAGAGTCGACTGGCTAGCATGCAAGCAGTACGAAGAAGGCAACACGATGACATCTTTGTTCATGAGGATCGAGATTGGATTTGCCACATGCACGTGACCGTTCTAATGAAGCACTTATATGCACTTTGGATCTATTGGCTTTAGAGAGCCATCAAAGGACTGCAAACTGCTTCCTTCCGGTCCTAGCAGTCATTCGTGGCTTCTGCCTGCTCTTCTGACTCTTCTACCTCTCTCCAGCCTTTCTGCGAAGTCACAAATTGTGCCATCACTGCAGTGCCTAAGCCCAAGGCCAGAAGAACTAGGTAGGATCCCTGCCCTTTGTAGACGTCGTGTACTACACAAAAGCTCCACAGGTTGCTTGCGAATAACGCTCCGAGGCCATGTCCAATATTTGCAGCGTACTCGCTCGCAGTGTTCATCTTGGTGAGGTAGGCTCTAGACGGTGCTCTGGAAGTTACGATGCTGAAGATGCCGATGCCACTCAGATTGTATATACCCAAAGGAATTGTCATGGTTAACATGCACAGAAGCGCTGTGGTGCGCTCGAAAGCATAAGTCTGGTTGAGACGCCCAAAGGCGAAGTAGGCCACATGGCAGATTCCAGGTCCAGCGGTCACTGACCATTTCATGACTCGCTCCGTGCCATAGGTCCGCGCGAGCTTCGGATAGATGAGGATGACCGCTGTGTCGTATATGAGAGGACGAAGACCAAAAAGAATGGCGAGGTCCCGAGGTCCGAACCCTAGGCCGCCCACGGCTGGAGCGGTAGAGAGGAAAAGAACCTCTGTGACCATACCTGAAAGGCAATTAAACTTGGATTTTGCATCAGTATCCAGATAGGCGAGATGAACTGCCTGCAACATACTATGTAGAAGCCCCAGAGCAAAAGAATGAAGATCACGTTCTTGCTGAGCATAGGATTCTTCCCTGGAACTTCAGCCTCCAGGGCGGCTCGGGCGAACGGACTTGGTTCAGACTTGGTGAAAAGCTTTGACAGTGGTACTCTCTTCTCGACTGGCAGTGTTTCGGGCAGCGCGAAATACGCGAACACAACGGCCGTCAAAGGCAAAGCTGCAACCTGCAGCATACCATGCACGTGAGTCATGCTGTACATATCAAGTCGGGATGTACTTGCAACTTACCGAGACGCCAGGTAATGCAAAAGGATAATGATCCCAGACTGTGTGCTGAAAAAGCTTTGGGAATTGTTGAGCCGGCTGAGCGAGACAGCCACCCAAAAAGGGTGCCACGAAGCAGCCGAACGACCATGCCCTCGAGTTTATAGCTACTACAGTGGGCTGCGATCTTGCGGTCGCCATTTCGAGCATCATTACTACGACCGTGCTGTGTGAGGGGAGAGCTTTAGGCGCGTCTAGATGCCTGTCAGGCAGCGATATAAGACTCACGCTGGAACAAAGGAGACAAAGAAGCCTAGAATGAATCTCAGGATGATCATTGTGGCCAGATTGGTGCTGAAGCCAAAAGTAATGGCTACGGGCGCCGCGATAAGCGAACCTATCAGAGCAATCGGCTTGCGCCCGTAGGCATCAGAAAGTACGGCTGCTGGCGCCAGACCTGTTAGGAATCCCAGACTGTACGCGCTCTCGATCCAACCGGCGACTTGGCCAACTGTCTCTGCTTGAGCCAGGTTATTGTCCAGGATGAAGGGAGTGATCCTGAGGGACCCGCGATATTAGAGTATAGGAGCGACAAGGGTCACAGAGGCAGACCGTACCATGCAAAGATGTAATTGAAGTAGATAGCCTGGAGATGTTTCGAGATGCGTTAGCCACAATCTTGCTTGTGCAGCGCTCTTGGCCTACCTGTGAGGCACGTAATACAGCAAGCAGCAGGATTGGGAAGAGTGGGAGCCTGTCGTCCACTTTATGGGGCTTGCTCAACAGGGGCTGACGTTCGTGCATCTCCGCTACGAGCCTCGTATAAATTGTTGACTAACAAATCCGCTACTGACACTGTGAAACCGTGATCAAGCTCAGGTGGGAACTCGCTTCGTTGCTGGTGCAGAGACAAGAGAGGCTGCACCCTCGGCTAGCCCTTCACGTCCAACAGCTCGGCTCGACTCCGCATGGAGTTGCTGCGCATCAATCTCGACAATAAGGTGATTTGGCCGTTATCAGGGGTGCGTAAAGCTCGCAAGCAGAGGGGTGATGCAGGAGTAATGCTGGTCTCTCTTGCCTTGTTGAGCAATAACTGAATAAGCAACAAAGCAGAGGTGAGTGGAAATATGCCGGTCTAACAAGCTCGGCTGCCTCTCTTCAGGCGCAGACCCGGCCTTTGAAGGCTGCGGGTAAAGGGAAATCTTCGGATCGACTGGGATGACGAGGGGCGGAGAATGGGCGATCCTGTTGGAGCCATCATTTACGATGATCCTTGCACACTCCGAGTGAGGTATGTCTGTAGCGTCACTCGAGCATATCGGCCAAGGACTTTGATGTCAGTCCACCGCCACCCCCACTCCTTCTGGCACGCCGGTATAGCACCGTCTGGACAATTCGAGGTCAGCACCGAGGCTCACAGCATGCCACGTGCAGGTGCATCCATTCATGACGCTGTTCAATTCGTATAGCGTACATACGTGGACATGGATCGAGAAATTTGCCTGTACGGCTCGCATGGTTCATCGTGCTCGGAGCTCAATGCTTATCGGTGTTCTCCTTGGAAGCGATGTTGGCTCTCATCTAAAAGTAGAGCAGTATATTAGTCCTTCTCGTATCTTGCCCCAAGCAAATAGTCTACCAACATACCTTTGCGAACATCTCCTTCATCTCCTCGGGCGACTTGCTGGAACCGACCTTGGTTCCTTTTTGCACAGCCTCGCGCTGCTCGATGCGGTCATGCCACTTCTTAAGACCAGACCACTGGCTCAAGTCGATGTCGAGCAGTCCAGGCGCAGCGCGGACCCAGCAGAAGCTGGCAATGTCGGCAATGGAGAACTTGTCACTGACGAGCCAGTCTGCATGCGAGTGTCAGCACAACGGGCGCGACGATAACAAGAGAATGCTCCCAGAAGACGTAAACTCACCATGGTCCCTGAGACGGCTCTCGAGGACGGAAAACAGCCTCTTTGTCTCATCCATGTAGCGCTCGATGCCGTACTCAGACTTGACCTTTGCCATTGCCAAGAAATGGTTGGCCTGTCCTTGCATTGGGCCCAGGCCACCTTGCTGCCACATGATCCAGCTGAGCATCTCGTAGTAGTCGTTGCTACCGTGAGCGAAGGTGAGCTTCTTGTCCTTGTCGTATTTGTCCGTCACTGTATATTGGTTATCAGGTGTTCGTCAGGAATCGTTCGTAAGCAATGAATGGACACATGCAATAGCACCGACGCACGGTACAACATGATAGCACATGTTTCGAAAACACGGAGGCCGCCATCCTTGATAGCGGGGATGCGCTGGTTCGGAGACAGTTGCAGATCAGCGGCAGACTTCAATGTGCCAGTGCTATTGCTTACGCCGTTGGGATTGATGGCCAAGAACCATTCTTCCTTTTGGACGTTTGTCGAGATGTTCAAGATCTCAGTCTTGTAAGGCAGTCCGAGCTCCTCTGTCAAGTCCATCCCGACGGTCGATCAGCATTGAAAGTGGGGCAGTCCAGAATACGAACGCGCCTACCGAGCGTGACGCTGGCCTTGAAGCCGTTTGGCGTGCCTGTCATTGCATATAACAGCCGCATGCGTCAGTACAGACTCTCAGCGTTGCGTTTGAAAAGCCACGCCAGGCACGATGACGCACCGAACGTGTAGAGGGTGATATCTGGCGAAGACATGGTGAACAACGATGGTAGACTGATGGAGCGTCTTGTGGCAGTGTTGATGGCCTGTAGTCTTAGTGCTGGTCGGAGTGTCAGCGCGCTGAGCATGTGCAGGAAAGAAGAGAAGCAAGAGGATCTTCGAGGTTGCAGTGGTGTCATTGGCAGCGAGGACGGCTCGGACTGAGTAAGCTCGGAGTTAGCAAGCGGCTCGCCGGGAGGACTGTCAGCAGTTGCTGTACCATGCATGCGGGCTGGATTCTCGTCATCCATAATCTGTGTTCGGGCTCAGCAGTTACGAGCAGCTACGTAGCTAGAGTGCCAGTCCTTGCCGTCGAGTGCCCAAGACTGGGACTGCCGCGTCACGCAAGTGGCAAAGCAGACGCATCGGTCGCATGGCAGAAGCAATGCTACTAGACAGGTCAAGAAAGACGTTCATGTGCATTGATGCACTTCTCCCTTGGTGTACCTGTGCGACCTCAGGACGGTAATGACGAGCCCGCTCGCCGATCACGTCCACTGCATGAGCGTAGACGTGGCCACAAGCACGCCCTTGTTGCTGCTTCCAACGCATGGCCAGCGACAGCAGCAGAACTCACACTATACAGCATGCCGTCTCCGACCACAAAGAAGATCATTGCCGATGGTGTGTTGCCCTTGCGAGGTCGGTATGCGGCTACAGCGAGCATGGCTAACCTTTGAGGATGTGCTTGAAAAAGTGGCTTTGTTCGCTGTGTCACAGGTAAGGCAAGAAGAGCCAGTTCTGCTATTCACAGACGCTGAAGAGAGACCACCTGTACAGATTGTCTTCTTTTATGGCTTTGTGAGCTCGACTGTCGCTCCTTTCACGTTATGTTGCACAGACTGACGCTGTCGACTGCTAATATGCGACCGTGTAGAAATATGGTACGCTAGAGAACCAGGACAAGTGATTGCATGCATTCTTCATCTGAATGATCTCCCACCGCAGTAATGTCGAGTATGGATCCCGCCTCGAGCAAACGCAAGGAAGCCAAAGGGAAAAGCAAGGCTGCGTTTGACAAGCTGAGCCTCAAAGAGCCCATCGATCTCTCCGAGCACGAAGAGGTCATAATGGGCGAGGTCATAGGGCCTGAAGACATCGCTTCACACTTCAGCGGTGCGTGGATGCGCCCATTTCTCATATAAGCGCCAAGATCCGGCTGATACATGGCAACTTTTATGCAACTACAGACATAGGCGGATTGGATCCAATCATCGAGCAGCTTCGCGAAAGTGTGATATATCCACTCTGCGCTCCTCAGCTATTCGAAAGCGCGGCAGGCCTGTTCGCTGCACCGAAGGGTGTCTTACTGTACGGACCACCTGGCTGTGGCAAAACCCTGCTTGCGAAAGCACTGGCGAAAGAGTCTGGAGCAACGTTCATCAATTTGCATGTCTCGACTTTGACAGACAAGGTGTGTTGCCTTTTACGGTTACGCGTCTGTCGCGACGAAGCTGAATCCTTTGCTCGATCTCGCAGTGGTTTGGCGAATCCAACAAGCTCGTGGCAGCCTTGTTTTCTCTCGCGCGCAAGCTGCAACCCTCAATCATATTTATTGATGAAATCGATAGCTTCATGCGCGAGCGCAATCGCGGTGATCACGAAGTCAGCGGCATGATGTGAGCGCGAATGTGCTAGTTCTGCTGGACTATTTGTGCGAACCGCGCTGACAATGCGTTCCTCATTTTCAGGAAAGCAGAGTTCATGTCGTAAGCCCACGCTTCTGTTCGGCGTAATCTTTACTTGCGAGTGACTGACTTACGCCGTGTCAAGGCTTTGGGACGGTCTCATGACAGGCAACGACGCTCGGATACTGGTCCTCGGTGCGACCAGTAAGTTCTCAGGCACTCAAGCACTACTCGACCAGCGACGCGGCTTGCTGACCTCCTTCATCTTCAGACCGACCTACAGACATTGATGCCGCCTTCTTGCGCCGCATGCCAAAGCGCTTTGCAATTCGCTTGCCAGATGCAGCGCAGCGAAAGTCAATATTGACATTGGTGAGGCTGACAGCGCACGGTCCGTGGAGTCTTCGTGCTTACGATGCATTACGCTACCCGCAGATGCTACGAGACATCTCACTAGACAGCAGCTTCAGTATCGACGCAGTGGTCCGGCGGACAGACGGTCTTTCTGGGTCCGACTTGAAGGAAGCGTGTCGAAGTAAGTGCCTGCTGAACCCAATTTGTGAAACCTAAGCAAACCCGCCGTGACGCTCTCGTAGATGCCGCCATGATACCTGTACGAGAGTATATTCGCGAGAACAAGCTTGGGACAGGCGATGAGGCTTTCCAGCATGCGCAAAAGGTGCGGCCTACGTCCTCCCCCGGCGCATGTGCATGGAGAGATGCTGATGGATCATATCTGCAGGGCATTACGATAAGACCGCTGCGCAATTCGGATTTCTCAATCAGTGAAGCTGAAGGTTTGCAGAATAGAGGGGCTATCCAGGTAGAGACGCTCGACTAGACGATGGCCTGTGGTATAGCCGTAATACACGAATGTTGTTGTGACGATTAGATCCGCCATGTGATGTTGGCGAGCATGATTGTAAGAAAGCGTTTCCCAGCTCGCCCCTCTGAGTGTCACTATTTCGCCACCGATGACGTTGGGGATGCTTGCTCGCGAAGGACGACAAAGGTTACCTTTCTCCAAACCAGACATAGCAGCATCTGCCAGCAACGCAAAAGCAGCACGAGATGGGAGAGTACAACGTGAGGGACGTGCCCACCAAGGTGTACCGTGAGTCGGCACCACCCATGGGCGCTCTCATCTCCAGGCTGTCGCTAACACTGCGCAACGTGTAGAGGGCCAGAAACCCGGTACCTCGGGACTGCGACAACGGTGGGTCCACGCCGGCTGTGCGCAGAGGCAGCGAATACATGCTAATTGACCTAATGTGTCGGTCTTGCCCTGTCTCGTGAATGGTGCTGCCTTCCCATCCCGCTCATGCCCCGCATCGCACTCACTGCAGAGTCAAGGTCTTCCAGCAAGAGGTGGGCTTGGCGCATCCAGCGCTGCAAGAAAGGCAACAGCACCTCTCCATACTGAGCCTCGCAATGTCAACAGCACTACACCGAGAACTTCTGCCAGGCGATCCTTTCCGCTGTGCCAGGCGGAGTGCAAGGCGCGACCCTTGTAGTCGGAGGAGATGGTCGATACTATTCGCCAGAAGTCATTCAGATCATCGTCAAGATGGCCGCCGCCAACGGCGTAGCGCATCTTATAATCGGCGAGAACGGCATCATGTCCACTCCGGCAGCGTCTCACATCATCCGATCACGCAAGGCCAAGGGTGGCATCCTGCTCACCGCTTCGCACAATCCTGGCGGTCCCAATGCAGACTTTGGCATCAAGTACAACATGGAAAACGGTGGTCCCGCACCAGAAGGTGTCACCAACAAGATCTTTGAGATTACAAAGACAATAGCCAGCTACAAGCTCATGGACCTGCCTGATGTGGGTCATTCCAATAATGCGAACCATCTACTCTTGCAGTGACTCTCGCTAACGTTTGCCTATATGCAGGTGAACATCAGCAAGGTTGGAAAGCAGACAGTCGGCCCAATTGTTGTCGAGATCATCGACTCCGTCGTGGACTACATGGCCTTGCTCAGGGACATCTTCGACTTTGACCTCATCAAGACGTACCTGCAAAACCACAAGGACACCGTAAAGGTACTTTTTGATGGAATGAACGGTGTCACTGGTCCATACGGACGCGCCATCTTTGTTGAAGAGCTTGGTCTTGGCGAGCAAAGTGTCCAGAACTGCACTCCTAGTCCCGACTTCGGAGGCGGCCACCCAGACCCCAACTTGACCTACGCGCACGATCTTGTGGCCCGAGTGGAGAAAGAGAACATTGCCTTTGGCGCTGCCAGTGATGGCGATGGAGACCGAAACATGTGAGCGATCTTGCTCGGCACTACCTCCTCGGTCTAACGTGTATCAATTGCCCACCCCAGGATCTACGGTGCTGGTGCCTTTGTCACGCCATCAGACTCCGTAGCTATCATCGCCGACTGGGCCGAGACCATCCCTTACTTCCGGAAATCTGGCGTCAAGGGACTTGCCCGATCTATGCCAACCTCTGGCGCAATCGACCTTGTAGCCAAAGCCAAGGGCTACCAAGTCTACGAAGTCCCCACAGGGTGGAAATTCTTCGGTAATCTCATGGACGCCGGCAAGCTGTCGATTTGCGGCGAGGAGAGCTTTGGCACCGGCTCAGACCACATCCGCGAAAAGGACGGTCTGTGGGCCGTTGTCGCCTGGCTGAACATTATCGCTGCTGCTGGCCAAAAGGGCATTGTCGGTATCCGCGGCCTGTTGGACGACCACTATCAGAAGTACGGTCGAACTTTCTTCTCACGCTACGACTATGAAGAAGTCGAATCGGAGCCCGCAAACAAGATGATGAAGCAGATCGAAGAGAAATTCGCTGCTTCCGATTTCATCGGTTCCGAGCTCAAGGCCACGAGCTCACCTGCTAGCTTCAAGGTCAAGGAGGCCGCCAACTTCTCGTACACCGATCCGATAGACAAGTCAGTCTCGAAAGGTCAAGGCTTGTATGTCACGTTCGAGGACGGTTCCAGGGTAGTCTTCCGCCTCTCCGGCACTGGCTCTTCAGGCGCTACCATCCGAGTGTACCTCGAACGCTACTCTCAGGATTCGTCAGAGTACGGCAGGGACACTCAAGAGGGCCTGAAGCCTTTGATAGAGGCAGCTCTCGCTATGAGCAACCTCGTGGAGCTCACCGGCCGGAAGGAGCCTACCGTTATCACGTAAAATAGTGTGTGTTCGGCAAGTGCTGCAAAGATGCATCCGATAGTGCAATAGAGAAGGAGGCACATTTGCGGGGAATACTATGGCCTCAACACAATCACTGATAAAACTTGTTTGACGATTGACAAAACGTTTCCAACTTTGAAGGATTATTGCGCATGCTATGTAGGCCAGCCAGCTTATTACAGCAGCAAGTGGCATCATGGGCAGGTGTACTCGCACAGTGTTGACCCTTGAGCTGACCATAGGCTGGGCGATAGTCCTGTTATCTGGCTTTTGAATTTGATAGGCAGTACTTGCAAAGACTCTGCCTGCAGTGCGAGAGCTTGGCTAGCCGGATTGCCTTCAGCGCCATCTACACGTTTGCCGCTGCTGATAGTCCAGGATCGAATAATGCCGTCGTCACCACCTGTTGCTGCACATTAGCAAGTCATGCCGAGCATCGAGCTCTAGAACTAGCCTACCGGCGCTCAGGATTCTGTCTTGCCATATATCCAGTCCCAGCCTCTGAGACTGCGTGTTGCTGTGTCCTGCGTAGCTTTGCAGCTCAGTTGCTCTTCGGTCTACGAACCGGCTGTCGTATAGAGACAATTGGCTGCAAGTTCGGGGTGAAGCTAGTTCAGCGTGGCAAATCATTTTCAGCTTGTTCGCGACTCACCCATTCATCTGTGCAACAACGAATGTACTGTCGCGAAGCCTGCGGACATTGGTGATGGGGGCAGGCAATCTAAGTATAACCTGCGAGCAGTTTGGATCAGTCGCCGCGTGTAGAATGCGAATGCTCATGGACACAGGGGCTGACCTGTGGAGTGGAGGATTCGCCACCCTTTAAGCGAAATCTCAGGTCAAATAGTCGCAGATGACCAGACCTAGTCCCCGCCAAAAGCTCATTCTGTGCAATTACAGCGATCAGCTACAATCAGCTTGTTTGCATCGGTCCGGCTTACGTCACGCAGGTCTAGTGCAAAGACTGCACTCCCTGTCCCAAAGGACTGAAAAGCCTGGTCTGCTGGATTATGGGAGAAGAGAACCTTCTTATCGCAGCCTATCGCGACGTTCATACCATGTATAGCAGATGACCACAGACTAGTCTTTCTTGGCGAGAACTTGACAGCACTGTTAAGCATGTACATGAGCTAAATTCCTCGTTGAATTGCAAATCAAAATTTACCCTGTAGTTGCTGTCTTTGCAAAGACAGCTTGCGCGACAGGTCCAAAACTGGTGGCTCTGCGCTCAAGGCGTAAGCCATGTCCTCGCACAAAGTGTCTGTAATTAGAATCTTTACATCATGTAGCCAGAAGAGGTGTGCATAGACGTGATAGTAGCTCCTAGCATATGGTCCATCCGCCAGTCGTCGACCGAATGACCCAACGTACGAGGTGCATTGTGTATGCGGCCGGTGCCTATCAGACCTTGAGAGGTGCCATAGTGAACGATGCCCTCCGGTTCGTTCTCGAAATCGAAGCAAGTGATGCTGTCGCCAAGTGCTAGGTTAGGCTTTTCGACACGACTAGGTCGCAATTTCGAGAAGGTGACTTCGAGGGACCGCCTTGTATGAGCATACATAATTTAGATAAATACGCGTCAATTGCAGGAATATGCTGAGCTCACTCTTTCAGTGCATTCCGAGCTCGAAGGTACGTGAGCTGAGTGCCAGCTACCGAATCTAGCAGCTTGTAAGACGATGCTGAGCCGCCATGTTCGGCCTGTCTTTTCGCGGCAGACTTGATTGATTGCGAGTAAGAAGTCGATTTAGTACTTTCGGGCTTCTGTCTGCTCTTAGATCTGTCTTGCTTGACTGTCTGACTTCCAGAAGGAGCAGGCGGCCGTTTCAGACTATTGTCGCGATAATAGCGCTTGGTGGCCTCATCCCAGCGGTAGCCTGCAACAAGGGGCGCGATTCAATGAGTTGGAAGCTGCAGACATTAGCAGACTTCCTAACCTGGTATCTCCAGCATCCATCCGTCGCATTGAAGCGTAGTCAAGCCGCCGCCACCGCTATCGCTGTTCAGACTCTCGTTTTTGGGAGGGGCGCTATTGCCGCTTTCGCTCAACGCGTTGGGAATAAGCAAGGCACAGAGCTGTGCATGCGCCAGTCCGTTTCGAATCTAGCACGACTCTTCACGCAAAGCTTGCGCACACCTGTGCCGTTCTCTCACACCCGCCGGTTCACTTCGTTTTCACCAGTCCGTTCTCGAGTCATGGCGGTCGACAGGACAGTGCATCCCTTCACGAGGGAGGCCTTCGAGGATGTGATGCGCCAGAGATTCTTCTATACTCAGTCTTTTGAGATCTACGGAGGTCAGTAGATTGCACTTGTAGGCAACGTGCATGTGCAGGAACAGTAGCTGAAATTGGCCACCAAACCCTGCGCCTGCGGTTGCTGCATACACACAGGTGTCGCCGGCTTCTACGACTATGGTCCACCAGGTGAGCATTAGTGCAGTAACATCCAGAAGAGTGACATCTGATCCCAAGATATCATGTCAAGGCTCCGCCCTGCAAGCGAACATCCTCAATGCTTGGAGAAACCACTTCATCATTGAAGATGAGATGCTCGAGATTGACTCCACAATCATGACAGTCGCAGAGGTCCTCAAGACGTCTGGACACGTCGACAAGTTCACAGATTGGATGGTCAAGGACGTGAAAACTGGCGACATCTTCCGTGCCGATCACCTTGTCGAGGCTGCTTTAGAAGCCAAGCTCAAGGGAGACAAGCAGGCTCGCGGCGTGGCAGAACAGCCAGTGGACGCAGAAAAGGATGCCAAGTCAAAGAAGAAGAAGGTCAAGGCTACCGCTGTAGTCGCAAAACTGGACGATGCAGTTGTCGCGGACATTGAGAGCATCCTTGCGCAGATGGACAACTATGATGGACCCGGCCTACAAGGCCTTATCGAAAAATTCCAGATCAAGGCGCCTGAGACCGGAAATGATCTTACGGAGCCTCGCGAATTCAATTTGATGTTCGACTCGAGCATCGGTCCCACTGGCCAGGTCAAGGGGTGAGTAGCGAACAAGCGCCGACTGTCGAAAGGCGTTTATGCTGACGAGGTCGCGCAGCTACCTTCGACCAGAGACAGCACAGGGTCATTTTATCAACTTCAACCGTCTTCTTGACTTCAACAATGGCAAAGTGCCTTTCGCCAGTGCGCAGATTGGCAAGTCGTTCCGAAACGAAATTAGTCCGCGCCAAGGTCTACTTCGAGTCAGGTAGGCAACGTCGACAGCTCAGCTATACACCAACGCTAAGCATGGCTTTGGTGCAACAGAGAATTCGTTATGGCCGAGATCGAGCATTACGTGGACCCAAACAAGAAGAAGCATGCCAAATTCAGTGAAGTGAAGGATCACAAACTCCGTTTACTTCCTCGAGAGACACAGTCCGCAGGCAAGACAACACTGTCCGAGATAGCCATTGGTGAAGCCGTCGAGAAAGGCATCGTGGACAACGAAACGCTGGGCTACTTCCTCGTCCGCATACACCTGTTCCTGGAAAAGATCGGTATCAACCCAGATAGGCTCCGCTTCAGGCAGCATATGGACAATGAGATGGCTCATTATGCGTCCGACTGCTGGGATGCAGAAATTCAGAACTCGTACGGCTGGATTGAATGCGTTGGATGCGCTGACCGAAGCGCGTATGATCTGAGCGTGCACTCCGCCAAGACCCAGGTCAAGCTCGTCGTTCGCGAAGCGCTGGAGCAGCCAAAGATCGAGGAGAGGACTATCGCCATTCTTGACAAGAAAATCATGGGACCCAAGTTTAAAAAGTCCGCAAAGATCGTCGAGGACACAATTTTAGCCCTCGGCCAGGAGCAGCTAGATTGCATCGGACGTGAATTGACACAAAAAGGGTAAGCAAGCCCATCATGTCACATACGCAGACTAGTGACCAAGTTCCTGGCTGTTTTAGATCATCTGATGTTAAGGCAGCCGATGGTCAAACTTACCAGCTCACGCCAGACATCGTCAAGATAGAACGCAAGGTATTCAAAGAGAGCAGTGAGCCTTTGCAGCTGTGGCCCGGATGTAGACAAATCACTCACGTCTTCTGCCAGGCCGCGAATATATTCCGAATGTCATTGAACCATCCTTTGGTATTGGACGAATCCTGTACTCGCTACTGGAGCACTCCTTCTGGTCTCGTCCCGAAGACGTAGAACGACGGGTAGGCGGGAGAGTGACTATCAACATAAACCTTGGGGCTGATTCATGGGCAAATCTCGGTTGCCTTGACCTTCAGGTATTGTCGCTGCCTCCATCCGTTGCGCCAATCCGATGTCTCATTGTCCCGCTTTCGACCCATGAGTCCTTCAAGCCCATGGTCAAGGATGTTTGTGAGTCTGTCCTGTCGCAGATGGGCGAGAGGGCCTGCTGACCTTGAACTTGTGCTCTCCAGCCAAAAAGATGCGAGCAGGCGGCGTTTCATGCAGAGTCGATGACTCCAGCGCGTCCATTGGCAAGCGATACGCTCGTAACGACGAACTCGGTACGCCCTTCGGTGTCACTATTGACTTTGCATGTAAGCGTACTGCTTCAGCCGGCTCTCCGATGCGCAGTCACTAAATGGCGTCTACAGCGGTCAAGAACGATACCATCACTCTGCGGGATCGCGACACGACGGCGCAGCTCATTGGCAAGACTGATGAGGTTATCGCGACTGTCCAGAAGCTCTGCACGTTCCAAATCACCTGGGAAGACGCGACGAAGCTTTTGAAACCATACACTGGAGAACAAGCTATCTAGGACCTTGAATGGTGCTGCTCGGATTTCGCGCCTCCAGAGAACAGGACAAGGAAGGTCGAAAAGCCGCTAGCGCGCGTTGTCCTGAATGCAATGACAGCTTCGCGTCACCCTCATCCTTGCGAATGTCTCACGTGCTGCCAAATTTTCCAGAGTGTTGGCCTGACTATTATTGCCGCAGTCCTGTGCAGCGTAGACCAATGCTGTTCCAAATTCAGTACCGGTACTGCATCTGTAACTGACTGTTGGCTTTTCAGGCATGCCTTCCGCTCTGCGCGCAGAAGCTGCGCGGCCCACAAGACAGTGCATGCCTTTCTTTCTCGATCGGATGTTTGCAGAGTTATGCAATAAACAAGACGGGTAGACTTGGCTTTCCGCGCCGCAGGGAGCTGTCAACGAGTTTGCTTCTCTCCCTTTCACTAAGCCTATTCGCTCGAACCATCTTCCAATGTGAGTGTTGGAGGTCGTAGCTCGTCTGCAGTCGGCTGATGGCGCCTGCCTTTCATGCAGCCGCAATGACACGCTCACATCCGAACCCGATCATCGGGTCAGCCTTGTTGTCTGCGCTTCTAGCGACATCCTCGCTATCAGCAACGAGCGCTGCGGCACAGGAGACATCCGCGTCTGGCTCGCAAATCTCATATGGCCTCGCTCAGAACCTCGTCTATCGTGGTCAGAATCTCGCAGAGGCAGACAGAAGACGCGCAGCAGCCCTCGGCAGAAATGGCGGCAGCAGTTCTCCAGCGCTCTCCGCTGTGGCGAACGCAGTCAGCTTTGCAAGAGTATCGGACGTCCCTATGTGAGTCAGATCCAGCCCAATTACTGTCGACTGAGGTCTGGGCTGATGGTTCCGTCCGCACTTTCTGGTGTTACAGCGATAATGGATTTGGCTCATACTACGCACACATGATGGTGGGAGAACAGCCCGACGATTATCTCATGTTCATCGACAATGGTGTGAGTAGTCGTTCTTGCCATACTGCAAGGCGCTTTCGCTCATACTCCTCCTCCAGAGCTCCAATACCTGGGTCAATGGCACGAAATTTAAACCGACAGGCAATGCAGTTGACACGGGCAAACAAGTTGGCCTGAACTACGGCATTGGCAACTTCCGGGGTCAGGAATGGAACCTCGACATCTCCTTCAACAGCGAACAAGGCGCACTTCGGGCGCAACAGCAAGGTGTTGGCGTGGCCAGCTCCGGCGCAGGCTTCACAGACGTGGACGGTAGGCAATTCGCGCATGCATCCAGCTTCCTGAAGCTCACGCAGTACCTCTGCATAACAGGTATTTTGGCTTTGGGACCACAAAGTCAGACCCTCGGTTCATTGAAGTATGTCGCGCCGCAAACACTAATGCGCAGGCCACCGCTGACAATGATCGTTCCGCAGAGATCAACAGGGAAACACTCTGCAAGAAACCATCCCGACAGTTGTGGACACGCTCTTTGCGCAACAAGCAATCCCGCTCAATCAGTATAGTCTATGTGAGTCCGATAAATGATTTCAGTGAGAATGTATGCCGGATCAGGGGCCTGATGCGACTGTGACCTCATACAGCATTGCAGCCCATCACCGATGACAATGGAGGTCAAAACGTCGTAGGAGCTGGCACCCTGACATTCGGAGGCGTCAACGAGGATGACTTCATCGGGCCGTTGAAGTGAGCGCAACTGAGCAGAGACAAGTGCAAGCAGTGCTGACTTGGGCGAAACAGCTACTTTCCCCGAGAGACACAGACACTACCGAATGGCGATCAGCTTGACAGATTCTGGAGTTTCGCAATAAACTCTCTCACCTTTGAAACTTTTGCAGAGGACGGGACAAATCCTACTGTGACAGTCCCCACGACGACTGAGCTGCTCGGCCAGACAGCCTACGGCATCGTGAATTTAGCCTAACCGCGTGTACTCGATAACCTTGTCTGACCATCGGTCATCTCTACAGTTCGATGTTGGCTCCACGCTGGTTGGCTTGCCAAAGGCAGTCTTTGACGCCTACTTTGCAAAGCTCCCTGGCTTCCGCGTCAACCCGAACAATGGTCTTGTGCTCGTGCCATTCGAGAGCGTGCCTCTAATGGGCAACATGACCTTCAGCATCGGCGGCAACGATTACATCTTCACACCTTCGGCGCAGCTCTTCCCTCCTGAAATCAGCACGCTCTTGCTAGGCGGTCTGACGCCCCAAGACCTTGGCGCCTATCTCTCAGTCTTTGCAAACACTGGCTTTGATCCTGAGAGCGGGTTCACACTCGGCATGTACTGGCTGGACCGATGTAAGCATTGCCTCAGCCGAGCTTCCCATCATGTCACTTAAGGCTACAAGCGCTGACACTCTATTTTCCTCGCACAGTCTACAGCACGTACGACACGACCAACTCACGGATAGGTCTAGCAACGACCCAGTATACATATCAAAAGACGACAGAACTCACAGCATTCCGACGAGCGAAACGGGCGCATAGAGACTCGAGCAAACGGCACGAATGGAAAGAGGGCAAGGCGCGTCTCGATTCGCTTGGCGCTCGTTCACCCTTTGTGTAGACATCCGAATCCGCCTGGTTGGCAAAATGAGTCTGGCACTCAACGGACTTTTTTCTGATATGCGCTTGATGTAGTGCGACCTCCAATACGTGTGTCAATAACGCATTGCATTGCATTGTTTGTTTGTTCGTTCAGCTTGTGCAAATATGGGATCTCTCATACGGAATGCACGCGTTTGCAGGCAGAAGGCAGCTCGGACCACTGTCTCAAACGATACTGCATTGACATGCCTTTATATTCGAAGCTCTTACAACGACATATAGCCAGACAAACCACTGCGAAGACGTTGCCTCTCGCTCTATTGCTTGCTCACGACCTGGACTGTGCTTGTATAACTGATTACAGACCATGACTTTCGTGTACTGGTTACTGCAGTGTTCCTCTTTGCTGGGGGTTCAGGCTCCTTTGTTTGCGTATTTCAGCTTTTGCAACTCTGAGAGATCTCGGTCGAGGTCATTTGCATAGCTTCTTGCGAGGAACGAGATGAGGAGCACGAGGAAGGTGGACGAGTAGACCATTGCTTCGTCGAGGCGTATCTTGCCCTGATAGTAGAACCACGCGTTTGCCGCGGTGCGAGTAGCGGCGACTGCGAGGGCAGCCAAGAGTGGCGCAACGAGCCTCAGACGTGCACGTGTGTCTGCATTTGAGCTGGATAGCTCGGGCGGCAATTGAAGGACGTGGTGCAGCTTCTCCTTGAGGCTCAATGTGTATCGCATGTGCGGCATATCCCTCCGCGAGGGCGTCTTGGGTTCTGGCAGCGTCGTTACGAACTCTGTGAGGCACGAGAAGGAACCCAGGAAGACCTCGAGCAGGAGCACCGGGCGCGTGTAGATGGCTTTGAGCGCGCTCTGCGGGACCCATGGCAGCGGTATGAAGATGAATCTGCGATGAATAAGGACGTCAGCTGTGTTAGACGCTGTGTGGCTCCTTGTCTCGTCTCTCCGTCTGTGGCTTGCTATGCAGCGTCATCGTCAAAGAGCTGCAGGCCTTGCATCTTGCGGACTGGAAGAGAGAGAGACAAGAGGAGAAAAGACACTCACGCGGCAAAGCACACAGCGCCGAGGACCAGACTGGCGACGCGCCAAAGCAAGCTCGACTGCTGGCTGAGCGCTGAGAGCTGCTTGACAATCTCATCCTGCTCTGCACGCATGCGCGGGTGGGTCGTGGACCCCGACGTCAGCCTTGCGAGACGAAAGACGAAGCGGCCACTGAAGGGCCAGCAACGAGAAAAGACCATGACACCCACCCTGGTCGTCGAGGACGCGGCTCTGGTCGTTCAGGCCGTCCAGCGCTGTCGGCGTGCTGCTCCCTACAGCGCCCGCTGGCGTCTCGCTTCCTCCCAAAATGAACCCTGCTCGTCGCCTTGGTGCATGACCAGCGTCTTGAGCGCTGCCCGCACCCGCAGACTCTGGCATACTGGCGCTCTCTCGTTCGAGTTGATGTTCCTCTCAGATGATTTGGAGCACAGCAGAGCGGCTGCACGACACGTCTGTCCGGCCTAACACACGTCCTGACGTGCTCGCAAGCGTCACATGCTTTGCACCAAAGACCCCGACGAGCACCGGCCGCGCTGTTTGGGCAGGCTACAAGGCACCGCCGTCACAAGACCGAAGCGAGGAGGTGTTTTGATTCATTCTCGTTCTGCAGGCTCTCCTTGCTCGTCGCTGAGCTCATCATCTTCGCTTGTCCTGAGGACGACTCGTGGCTAGTCGAGTGCAGCAAGGGCGAAAATGGAGGATAACACGGGCACAGACGCCGACAGAAAGCACGCAGACATCAATGCACTGCTCGACACACCCGCACAGGACCGTCTCGGACTGCCTCGTCGATCTTCGCTTGACAGGTCATACTCGATGCCCGCGAGCAGCTGGGTCGAGGGCGACCAGGTTCTCAGAGTGAGTCATTCACGGTGTGATCGTGTCGTGCATCAGTATCAGCAGCTGACTGTACCTCTTCTCGCCTTCATGCTCCCAGGACTACCGCCTTCGCAAGGCCGCACGCGAGTCTGCACGCCGCCGGGACAGGGCGTCCCTGGCGTTTGACGGCGACTCGCAGGCAGCACACGACCTCCTCAACGACAACAATGGCACTGCAGAGCATCGTTCATTCCTCTCGAATAGCCATAGGCTTCCCGTAGCACCGCCCATCGCAACCGCTTTGCCCAACCTCGGCGGCTCGGCTCCTCCGACTGCATCTTCGCGGTCTGTAGTACGGTCAGATAGCAGTTCGCCCGCAAGATCGCGAGCCCCGTCGCTGGCTGCCTCGCACAAGTCGCACTCGTCGACCCTCAGTGCGCACAGAGCGAGCGCTCTCATTTCTTCGGAAACGGCGCACAATGCCGCCGCCTTGACTGGGCGTATGCCGCACTCTAGAGATTCGTCCTTCGCCATCTCGTACGTCGAGGGCCTACCTCCAAGCTCTGCGTCGGAGCACGGTACACAAAGCGTCGTTGATGGCCTACCTCGACCAATGTTGTCGCGCTCTGCTTCTTCGGCCAACCGTTCAACTCGACACAGCTCTGCAGGTTCAGCCAAAAGTGCTGGAGTCAGCAGGCCGGGCAGTGCCAGGCTGCCTTCGCAAAGGTCGCAAACATCGATCTCTCGCGAGTCAATCACGCATCTGACCCCAGAGGACCCCAGAGATGACCCGCAAGCACCAACGTCCCCCACCGCACCCTCCATCATCGTCCACAGCGAGCCGGCGTCTTCTGTTGTCGACCTTGCAGAGCTAGAGGAGCGCGCAGCAGCCGAAGCAAAGTCTCTCGATGATCAATTGCGCAAACGCAAAGTAGTGCCTCGCGATGATACGGCGTATGGCATTCCTAAGAGTGTGGTCATCGATGGCAAGGTTGTCGATATCTCGGACATGGACATTCTTGTGCAGGTGGAGATGCTCAGACAGGCAGAGGCTCAAAAGAGAGAAGCTAGGATCCAGGAGGCCCTTCAGCGGAAATCAAGCTTGCAAGAAGCGCTTCAGAACATCGAACCCGTGGAGTTGAGCGATATTTTGTAGGTGCCCATTCCCGCAAATGCCTCCTAAACGCACAGGAGTCGAATTTTGCTGACCATTGATTCTTCCCTTTGAACTCACACCGCGCTTTTGCGGTAAAGGGAAGTTACCGAGTGCGAAACCTACTCGCGTCGGTCGACTATCGCGCCAACAAGTTCAGATGTCAGATCTGTCAAGAGCCAATCTATACTCGCAGGCAGTCCGCTTGGGAGACAACTGGCTCCAGTGACGCATGTTCGATCTCAAAAGTCCATGGCATCATTAGCGTCGAGATCCTCCAGTCCAGCGCGCTCGGTCATTTCAAACAATGGATCAACAGCAGGAGCCGCCGGTCTCAGCCAAGCGGAGAAGATCAGACAACGATATCTTCGCCAACAGGAACTTGGTGCTGCCCGCGCAACTTCGTCCGCATCATCATCTACGTCCGTATCGGTGCCGATTCAACCAGCGCCGACACATCGCAAGTATGTCTCTGTAGACGAAGTCAACTTCCATTCGTTCAGCCCTTCGAACGCAAAGTCGGCACGCTCAGCTCGAGCTACTGCATCCGAAGGCTTGTCTAGTCCTAGCAGCAACTCGATCGCACCTGTTCTATCAAGTCCGACTAAAAGCTCCCGAGGTCGAGGCGTCCATCCGCTCTCTAGTGCCTACGTTGCGCCGCCACTGAGCGATGTCCCTGGGCAGATGAGCCCAAGCAAACGCGCCTTGTCGCCTGTCATTGCTACACGCATGGCACAATTTGGTGCTCCCGGCAACTTCCCATCACAGTTTTCCCAATCGTCTGCCAGCGTTGATCCATACACTTCTTCGCTGGCTCGCAAAAGGTCAAAGTCCATGCACGCCGATGACCGCGTAAGAAGGCAGCATGTCTTTGGTACGCCAGACAGGTCGTCGTCTTCACTGCAAGCGGTACCTCCGGCATCCCATTCTGCCATGCCGATTTCCAAGTCAACGAGCGCACTAGTACAGCTATATGAAGCCAAGGCCACTCTGGCACCTGAACCGATATCGATATCGCCTGTGAAAAGCTGGCTCAATCACCTGGATAGCTCTGCCCCACTCAGTCCAACGGCAGTATCTACCATTCCGTCTACCATTTCTTCGGCGTCAGGCTCGATGATAGTCGCTAGTCTAGGAAAGAAGCGTCTGGGAGGTCTAGTCCAACCTACTGCAGCGGCTCACGTTGATCTACCTGCATATGGTCAGGCAGCAGCAACTGTGGCACTAGCGTCCACAAGGAAACGCTCACAGACTCTGAGCTCGGCTTCTTTGCGCAGTCCGCAATTGATCTCACGAGTCGAAGTCGAAGGGCCGTCTGCTGCTCCTTCCAGTTTCGATGAAGCGACGGTGGTCCACCACGGTGACCTCTTCTGGCTCAATAGCTCGAGTTCAACGCATCCACCTTTCTGGCAGACCTGCCGCGCTATCTTGACGCATGACGATGAGCTTCGCGTCAGTTGGGTCGGTGCAGCCTCTGGGCGCAAACACGAGCGGTTTTTCAGTCTCAAGACATGTACATCGGCACATTCCATCCGTCGCGCAACAAACATTGCCAATCTGTCGTTTGAGTCGAATGACCCGGAAGCTGTGCCTGCCACCAAAGCAGAGGTCGAGAGGCTGCAAGTCTTTGAGCTCGTCTGGCCAGGCAGAACACAGCGCTTCGCAACTATTAGCTTACCCACCCGCATCAAGTGGCTAGGTATAGTGTTCTCCGTTCTCTCCAAATACTCGGAAATCGGAAGCCCAGCTCCAGTCTCCACCACGCGCGAAGCCGAGGACAGAACCATTGGCTCGGCGACTGTGCAATCGTTGGATTTATCAGGTCTCTCCGCCAGTCCGCATTCCCAGGTTGCCACTGTCATATCTCCAAGTCCGTCAATACGCTCCGTTAGTCGGCGAGAGCTTGCAAAAGAAGAGCAAGATACCTTGTATGCTTCAGTCAGCGAGATGCTCTCTCCGGGCGGACTACCTCGCACGAATCAAGCGGTACACGCTTCTGCTCGGCGAAAGCACGACGATCTCCCAGATCTGCCGAGGGTGAAGTTGAGAGATCCTGAAAATGCTTATTCAGGATATCAAACACCTCTGTACAGCCCAGTCAGCGTTGCTCCACGCCCGCTCCGGGGCGCTTGGTCCGATACAGACCGAGCCTCGACACAAAGCGATCCTATCTTTACAGGAGCGCCTCCAGCGGCGCGAACCGTAGCTCGAGACTTGAAACGCATCTTGACGATGGTTGGCAAGACCAGAACTCTGTCGGCGAGCTCTCAAGCACACATGGGGCAGGGCTTCCCTGAACAGATGCAAGTCATGCAGTCACACCTTGAACGGATTTCCAGGGACATTCGAAGCGCTTCGATTGCATCAAAGCATTCGAGACATGCGCCCGAGATGGTTTCAAAGATGGACGAGCTTTTGATGATGTGTCAACGATTACTGGAGGAGAAGCCGAAAGTGGAGCAAGCAATCGGTAATGTGACAACGAGTCAAAGTCGCTCACCATCGAAGAAAGCAAATCAGTCGGATGAGACTGCGGAAGCGAGTTCGAAAAGGCAATCTGGCTTGATGCGCCTTGAAGAGAGAATGGAGACTTTGTTGGAGGTGGTCAACAGAATCGCATCACAGGATAGTCCAGCCGAAAAGAAGAATAGTACGAGTCCAGAGCGAGCACTGACTCCTAAGCAGGGACTGCCTGTCTCTCAGGCGCCGGCAGCTCCAATGCTCGTGGACCAAGAGACCATGAGCTCGAATCTGCAGCACGCTTCACAGCTGTCTGACAATCTCCCCCTTTCTACACCGCGCCTGCTTGCAGAGCTTCGCTCAGACTTCGACCAGGACTTGAAAGAATGGGATAAACACAAGGACAAACGCAACAGTGCCCTGCCGCCTTTGCCTGGGGCGTCCACCGATATTCAAAACAGGAGGGGAGCCGAAGAGGAATTCCAGCCCGACTTCCAGCGCAGAGGTACCAACTACAATTTTTACCGAGCTCACATCGAAGCAGAGCATGCACGCTCAGCTCAGGATAGAGACAACAAGGTGTGTACTGTCTGTAAGTAAGTAGCGCCGACAGTATTGCTGATTCGAGCCCAACAGTCTATCTCGTCGGCGGACGTTTCAAGCAATTACATTCGGAACGCACGCAGTGACGCCGCTATGCGCCTCGAAGGCTCTCACTCTGACCTTGTACAGAAGTCTGGGAATGGTGCATCCTTCCGCGCGCCCGTCATCTCCAAGTGGTCTGCAGATACTCCAGCAGATGGTCCTTCTCGGGTCGGATCAGGCAAAGTAAGCTAGTACATGATCATGCTTGAATCACAACTCACATCATCCGCTGTGTAGCGCAAGCAGTCCGTCAAGATGGCTGCAACTCCAGCTGTGGCCTACGTGAGGCTACAAAGCATGACCTATCTTGTCAAAACTGACAAATGCTCTCAGGCGTCGACTCTAGCTACACGAGTGCGGGTTGATGATGAGATCGACAGCTCCCCGCCGACTCCAAAAGCTCGAGACTTTGCCGCACGTGCGCTGCCAGTGCAAACTGCAGAAGCTGTCGCTGCTGTAGCCCCACCAGTCGACAACAAACTACAAGAGGTCAGTAGCTGGAGATATTCGGTTCAGTACAAAGCTGACGTCAAGTATACATAGTCGATGGCCAAGCAGCTGAACAGCATGCAGGATCTTCTGCAAACACTAGTGGCGGCACAGGCTAAGCAATCTGAGGCACTCAAGCATCAAGAGGATGTATCGGTGTACATCAAACACCTACAAGAGTATCTGACAGAAGATAGAGCGCACCGCAAAGAGGAATTCGACAGCAGTGAGTGATCCGAGCAGTTCCTCGTGATCCAGCAAAACCCTGACCTGTGGGCTTTTCCAGTCAAAATCGCGCTCGGAAGCATCTCACAGCAGCTTACAGCACTTCCCAAAGAGATACAGACACTGGTGGAGGCTTCTCTTGCCGTGGCTGTTCTGAAGCCTCATGAGCCGACTGTCACTTTCGCCAACGAGGATCCGACACCGGCTCCCGACACAGATCAACCTGATGACGCTGCAACCATCAAAGAGAAGCACGCGTCTGCAGCGCTGAACGCCTCGGCACCCACACAAAGCACAAAGTCAGCCAAGCTAGGCAACACGAGCCAAAGTAAAGGTACTGGATCGTCTCTGCTCCGCAAAGTTAGTCTGGGCCTGGCAGGGCTCGGCGGAGGAGGAGGCGGACATCCTGGCATCAAAGTCGGCGGGCCTCGTAAGATGGGATCGACCAGAATCTTTGGCCATCCGCCTGCACCGAACGCAGATTCTGGCAAGGACAGATGGAATAAGTACAAGGCTGCCTCGGATCCTGCACCGGGACCCGACATGCCAGCACCAGTCGCTCCAGACTCCCAAGCGCCTCTCATAGAAGCCTTGGAAGGCTTTGAGAAGCAGCTGGCGCAAGGGGATGATGAGACGGGCGAGAACAATGACCAAGCGACCGTTATTGCACTGGGGTAAGAGATCCGAGTACCAACGGAATTCAAGGGCTAACATGAAGCTGTGCCAAACTTCCAGAATTCTGGAAATTCTGAAAATGATGAAAGAGATTCAGGCTCGCGATCATGAGCGGGAGCACTACCGACGAGAGGATGAAGCAGCAAAGGATGCAATGGATCGCGAAAGACATGCCATTGAACTTGATGCTATTCGCTTGGAGCTGCGCGACTGGGAAGCCAAGCGCGCCGAACTCGAAGCAGAGAATAAAGACCCGCAGAACCGAGAAGGTATCGACACTATCATAGCTCTGCTCAAAGATCAAATGACTCGACAAGAGGAAGCTTTGGTCAACCTGAAAGACAGTAAGTTCCTCTGCCGTCGTGCAGGACCAGGGTTGCTGCAAGCTGAACTACGATTCCCTACCTTTTCAGCGCTCTCACCACAGATCAACGACATCGGTGTAGAATCCGAAGAAGCTATTCTCGCCATGCGAGAGGAGATGACCAAAAATGTTGCCGAGTTCCGAGCGGTCATGGATGAAGAGGTCAAAAAGGCACTAGACGAAGTTGGCGCCCTGCGCGACCAGAAGAAACAGTTGCAGAGTGATCTTTCGGAGCTTCTGGCATTTAAGTCGAAGGTAGGTCTCCGTCGTTGAGTAGCCGCTGGAGGGGTCTGTTTCTGAATTTTGTCTCGACAGTACGGCGGCGGGGCACCAGAAAATGTCGCAGCCCAACAGCAGCAGCAACAACAGCAACACTTACTCTATCAACAGCAGCAAGCAGCTAGGGCTGCCGCAGGGGGCCGCCTGCCATACCCTGAAACCGGTGAAGCGGTGCACCCTCCGGCGAAGCCTAATATGCCTGCCTGGGGGTTGAGAGGTCCCAGATAATTCTCTTCGAATGTATCAGAATGCAGAGTCCGAGACCTATGCTTTTTCACACCTTCTACACTATGCCTGGGGGCCGATAGCCTTGTGTTGTCAATGTCAATGTCACAATTTGAAGCCTAGGCTTTCCAAGTCGATAATCCAAGTCTCTCGAGGGGTCGGTTACACGTGCACCGCGATGGTGCAAGATGTAGTCTGTCACCGACTCTGCCAAAGATTCGATGGAGACAGGCTATCAACGGTTCATGAACACTGCTTTGAACGCAAGCAGGCTGTACATACGCGAGAGACACGCGGAAAAGTCACCGAAGAGCCAGCTACGCGTCGGTCACGTGTCAAAAAAGGAGGTGTTGTCGTCGAGATGGGTATATAGTATGCCGGCCAACCCAGGTTCTGATATTCAAGAAACCGACCTGCACCTGGGGAACCGATGCTATATGGGTACCAACGAAGCGAGTTGATGCCGCTCCACAGCAGTGGCTGCACCGTGGTCGCCGACTTCTGCGCCCGATGAAAGGGTGATCAGCCGACTTCGCAGTTGTTGTGGCATGCCACACGTGCGATTCCGTGGCCTGTGAAGAGAACTGCTTTTCTCTTTGCCAGGCTGTGCACGGGTGCACAGGCTCACTCTGCAACAGGACTGTGTGCATACACTCTCTTTCGTAGGTGCCCACACTGGCCTATTGGACTTCCAGCTCAGGCAGCGCCAGTAGTCAGTGTTCCTGTTGACTTACTCCATCAGGCCAGTCTATTTCAGTGCCGCAGCACCACGACGACAGCTCGCCCAGCCACCCGCCAGTACCTCGCAGCTCACCTACCTGCCTCAGGTGCCTCTGTATGTATCTTTCACCGACAACCTTCCTGTCTCAGCAGTACATCTTGAAATTTCTTCGCTCTGCTTTCCCGACCACTCTACAGTACACCGGTAGATTCACAATCTTTCAAGTGGCGATATAGCGGTAGTACATCTCTTCGCAAGCTCGCGCGTTCCCTCAAAGCACAAGCCCAGGTAAATACAATATAAGTCGCACATCAGGGGTCGAAAGCTGATGTGCGACTTCGTATATAGAAATCGTCTCTCCACGATGAAGGGGTTCTTTGCCGGAGTTGCGACCGCTGCAGCTTGTGCAAGAGCTGTGCTCGCACAAGCACAGTACGGGGATCAATACTGGCACGAGAGGTCCGTTCTATCAGACACGATTCGACGGTCTTCTATACACTAACAATATGCTGTTCTCGCAGATACCATGGTGGGTGTTTATGATCGATGTGATAACCATGGGGCTGACTTGCCTAACGAAATCCTGTCTCAGGTATACTGAGCATGGCAGCATACGGGGTGAGTCGGATTCTACCGTCTTGCCGTACTATCTTACGGGCAAGCTGTCAGATCTGGATGGACTGTTGACGTGCCCGTTGTTATCAGGACTATGCGACGCAGTGCCCGAAATCTACCTTCACCAGGTCTACTTTACACAAAAGCTTTCCCAATTCAAATGCTGCGCCTGTAAGTCTTCTCACGGCCGCTTTCAAAAGAGCCAGCCACTCAGTATGGACATTTCCTGGACATGCAATCAGTGGACACTGTTAGAAAGCTTTGGACCTACCGAATCTGGTCTCGAGGGATTCAGTGTCGTCGTACCCGAGATGGACAGTGAGGCAACGAACGTGTGGATCCAGGCATGTCTGTTGCCTGAAGCTGACGTTTTTGTGTCCAAAATGACTCTTCAGAGGTTGTCATCGTCTTTAAGGGCCTTTATGATTGGCAGCAGCAGTTCGGCAACGACTCCATCAATAGTATGTGCAGTCACATCATCAAATCATTGTTGTTGGGACTGACCAAGCATAACGCATCAGTTGGCGACACCTTCGGGTTGTCATGCTCGAACTGCAAAGCACACGCCGGAGCTGTCCAGTGAGCATATTGAGACTATTACATAATGCTGCCGCTGATTCTGTGTGCGATCCGTAGAGCGTATCAGGAAGCCAAAGCTGCTACCAACAACTGGGCGAAGGCCGCTCAGGCCGTACGAGATACTGGGCATCAATGGTCGGTAACGGGACACGCATGTAAGTCACACCTTCCTTGCTTGACGAAGTGCCAGGCTGATGATTGTCGTCAGTCGGTGGAATGGTAGCGCAGGTGGCCTCGCTGGACCTTGGCTGGGCCGGTCTAGTCCACTGGTCACACAATCACGGCTCGCCTCGTGTCTTCAACATGGCTTCCGCCGAGCTGTACGAAAAACTCTTCGAAGGAGAAGCAGGTCAACGCGTGGTTGCAAACGATGACTCAGAGCCGAACGCAATTCCAGAAGGACCCGACTACACTCACGCGATGCAAGGCATCCATATCCACGGTAGCAACTCCCAGTATGGAATGTACATGGACGTCTGCGGGTATGTACAGATGCGACACTCACAACGTGGACAACTATTGATTCTGAATGCCTCACTTTGCCGTTTCGCGCAACCAACAGCTACCGAAGCGACCCCGATTGCGAAGGTGGCCAGAACCCAGTTGATACAGTATGTAAAGTACCCGACCTATACACACCCTGCTGACGGCCACTTTCTGTACAGTGGTACTACTATACGCGTGTTGGTTCATGCGGAGGCGTTGGCTATTCCGCTTCTGCTCAGCGTCAGTTTGCAGCCGCACAGGCAGCGAGGTAAGTCAAGGACGTCAATTGCGCAAGCCACAGTACTGAGCGCATCTGACTCTTCAAGATATTCGAACTCCACGACCGACATCACTACAACGGGGGATGGCAACAGCACGACATCAACCCTCAGCAACGTAACGTCAACGGCTGCATCCACTACGTCTGCATTCACCACGGCTGCCAATGTCACAATCATCGAGACAAACACAGTTGCAACCACCACTCTACTCTCAGTAGCAAACGTAGCTGCCAATAATGCCGAAGCCGCTACCAGCCTTGCGGTTGCAACGACTGTGGCCCCCTCGCTTTCTGGCACCAGCAATGGCTACAGGCTTGCCGGTATCTCCACCGCAGGTCTGCTTCTGGGGTCGCTCGCTCTGCTTGTGCACTTCTAATTGTGAATTCTCAAGTCGTAAAAGCGCCTTGTTCCGCAAAGCAGGCGTAAATTGCAGGCTTCCCGGCAATGTTCACTAAGCAATCAATATACCCTCGATCTACTACGGACTATGGACATTTAGCTAGCTTGGCATTACATACCCTTTTTGAGCTTGCGAGCCATGTAATGACAGCAACAATGCCCCGAAATGGAGGAGGAACCTCCTGGAGGTTCCGCGCAACAAGAATGAAAGCCAGTGAAAGCGAAGATAGCGTGTAAAGCCACACTGTTATTAAGCACATCATCGTAATGACCTCAAGTCGAGACTTGTGCAGCTTCAAATACAAGAAGAGGTGTCGCTATTGCAACTGCCAGCGTTACCACGTTCCATCATTTCGCCACTGTCGGACGGACTGATCGGACTGTTCAAGCGACCTGTCCTTCACCTTGCCTGGTGGGGCCTTGCTTGGATCAACCTGCCACATCACGATGAATGGACACGCGCCGCGGGTCGACTACACCCCTCTGAAGCCCGTCCAGCGCTCCGATGAGGAGCTGCAGTCGACAGACTTCCGCGTTCTTTGGTTTGACATCGGCAAGTGTGGCGTATACGTGCAGGGCAGGTAGCAGCTGAACAGCAACATACAGACAACTGTCTTTACAGGTAAGGGCAATGGAACTTTATCTCAAGATAGCCTGCTCACTATTTCATCTTGGCCGCGCAGCAAATCAACGGGCATTGCGCCTCTTATGAGTCAGTCACCGCTGGTCTAGGAAAACATGCGATATCAGCTGATGAGGTTGCTTTCGCAGGCCAGAAGATCCATGAATACTTTGTCAATCTCGGCATTTCTGAGTCAGAAGCATGGGACTTACATGTACGCGCGGCTGAAACTTCTGGCAGACGTGCAGCCGCAATTGTCGGCTCGGAAGCTGTAGCTTACAACTCGAGCGCCATCAATGATAACACCTTGCTGAAGTCAGCCTGGGTTCTTACCTCTTCCATAGATGCACTATTACAAGAACTATGGACTAGCCATACGAGGCCTGCAACACCATCATCCTGAATTCGATGCCGAGGACTTTGACAAGAATTGCGATGGAGCATTGCCTTTGGAGCAACTCTTGTCGGAGGGTACGTCACTTATCACCGGAGGCGATTGACGGCAGCGCTGATGCAATGCTCTCGTTGCTGCAGACAAACCTTTGCAGAATCTCGTGAGTAGCTCAATCGAGAGTGTGCAATGTCTTGCAGAAGCTTAAGATTCTGTGCACACGATAGCTTAGATCCTTTGACCGCAAGAAAGTGAAAGTTATGGCTCTCACGAACGCCTATAAACCCGTAAGCGGCCTGACCACGGTACTCTCTGTGAACCTCATTGACAAGCAACACTTCCCGGCAGCACGCTCTTCGTGTTCTCGTAAGTTTTTCTCGCACATGAACCCGTATAGATACTGAAAGAGCCTTACAGGGCATTCTGGGTGTCCGAGACCTATTCGAGGGTGTGATTTCGTGCCAATATCCCGTCTTAGGCTTCCCTGCCAAGCCGGATCAGCAATACTAGTGAGGTCTTATGACACAACTCAAGCACGTGCAGGTCTGAATGGCATACGTGTTATAAAGCGAGGAAGCCATGCAGATACTTGGCATCACAAATCCGGCGCGTCATTACTTCGTCGACGACTCATTGCTGAACATCAAGGGAGCTAAGCGGTTAGGATGGCATGCGTACTGGTTTGAAGAGGATGGAAAGACAGAAGTACAGCAAGATGAGGTCACTGGCGTGATTCACTCCATACAAGGTGTGTTGAGACGGTGTTTCTTCTTGATGCAGCCTGATCTGACAGCCTTATACGACAGAATTGCGGGAAGTGTGGAAGGAATTCCTGGTTTAGCTTCAGTGAAAGGACTTCACTCAGTATCACTGTTCCTGAGCAACAACAAATGCAATAGATTCGTTGTACAAGTAGTTAATACCTAAATGACAGTAGTAGACGCGTCCCGATCTCTCCGCCACTAGGACGGCAGCTGGACTGACCGACCGTTGCAAGTCTTGCCGGAGGCGCGCTTCACAACAGCGCAAGAGGATGGCTGATCAAAATTACTCGTACACGTGGCACGGCAGCTCACGCACGCCCAGCAAGAGCCATGCGAACACGCCCTCTCGATCAACGCGGCGGTCGGGCTACCTGAACCTCACGCATTACAACGCGTTCACGCGGTCAGATGGTGTCAGATTCGAGGTTGGCGATGCAGTTCGCATCTGGGATGGTGTCGAATATACTCCTAGCCAGGTCTGGCTCGATCCGTACTCGAGGTTTGGCGGACGCAGTGCACAAGCGCTTCGTCGAGAGCAAGCAGATGTGCCACAAGCAGGACCTAGCACGCAGCGGACTACGCCAAAGAAACGCGGTAAAGCTGGCAAGGCTGGCAAGATTGCGCAGAGGGCGGCAGATGAGGACGATGAGGACGAAGACTGGATGCCAGATGACGGGCTGGAGGACGCGGCCAAATTCGCAGTGATAATCGACCTCTTTGAGGACGAGCAGGACAATATGCGTGTCGCAATCCATTGGCTCGCTCGGCCAAGGCTGCTCTGCTACTTTCATGGCAAGGAAGACAGCACAGAAGAGGGACTTAATGACTGCCATCCGCGCGAGCTGTACGTGTTGCATGTCCAGCATCCGCTTCTCTTCTATCTTCAGCTGACATTCGACGGCCTAGCATATATCCCTTCGATCCCACCGAAGACTCAAACAAGCACAAAACGTCAAAACCCTCAAGTACCGAAGACATTCTTGACGTGTCATACGTGTTGGGTCCAGTACGAGTCATGTCCGCAACAGCATTTCAGGCCGCCGCCCAAGCCCAAGACCCCTTGTCAGGAGAGGCTTTCATGATATGCAAAGCAATGAATACTAAATTCGAAACTCGGGATGGATGGTACTTTGATGTCAACTGGCAAGAAATCTATGAGAAAGCTCGGGCGAGCGGAAATTGGGAGCTCAGGACGGCATCTAAGCCTGCTAAGGCTGCAACCTCGAACAAGAAGAGTATCAAGAAAGTCAAAGGCAAGTCAGATCCTGCACAATCTGCCAAGAAAAGGCGCAAAGTCGTCAAGTCGCTCGTGAAACAAGTCACTGCGGACCTGCCCAAGACATTGCACGACGATAGCGAAGATGAAGCCAGCCGGCGTTCGAGTAGGGCGTCAAGCGTAGTGACAGATGATGTGAGCACCGAGTAATCACAGTAGCGCCTCGACTAATAGCTCACGCACCTTGTCGCCTGTTGACAGACAGGGACCGACATCGAAAGCAGTTCCGAGAGTGACGCGGAAGAAGATCGAACGGATGCAGATTTTCAATCAAACGCTGATTCGAATGATGAGAACGAAGAAGATGACTTCGACCTTGATCTACCATCGAGCTCGGACGAAAGCGCGAAGCATCAAGCAAGTGATGACAGTTATAGCGACGACGACGTTTTTGGATCGACCAGCGCGAGCGCTCGCAAACGAAAAGGGCCAGCTGGCTCGTCCCCCAACAAGCGAGGTCGCAAGTCGCCTAGCAAGCGTCTTCGATATGCAGCAGACGTCGGTGAAGAAGCTATCGTGTTGAAGCCGTCGGCGGCCACGTTGCGGAAGAATGCGGCATTGGCAGAGCGAAGACAGCAGAGACTTGCTGAGCGACAAGCAAGACGATTACAGCCACGTCTTCCATTTGCGCAGCAGACTCTATTTGGGCTGGAAGGCGCAGGCGGCAACAGCAGCCGAATGAACCCTTTCGAGAAAGCGCGTGCCGTCCTTCACGTCGGTTGTACGCCAGACTATCTTCCATGTCGAGACGAGGAATATGCGGAAGTAGAGGCTTACCTAGAGGACGCAATCGACGAGGGCGTGGGCAGCTGTATTTGTGAGTGGTATGAACAGCTGTTCAGCGTCAGACTTTGACTGAAATCAAGTCGCATCGGCATACAAGACATCGCTGGCGTGCCTGGCACCGGCAAGACCGCTACGGTCCGAAGCGTCATGTCAGCGCTACAAAGACGAGCAAAAGACAAGGAAATTAAACCATTTCGTTTCCTCGAGGTCAACGGAATGAAGATCACCGACCCGGCTCAATCGTTTACGATCCTCTGGGAGTTCATCTCCGGCAATAGACTCCCTGCAAAGCAAGCACTTGCCGCCCTCGAGACGCATTTCAAGACGCTCTCGCCAGGGCGAGATACATGTGTCGTTCTCGTAGACGAACTCGACCAACTGGTCACGAAAAAGCAAGAGGTCATCTACAATTTCTTCAACTGGCCGAATCAGCCTCACTCTCGCTTGATCGTGCTCGCGGTCGCCAATACTATGGATCTGCCAGAGCGCGAGCTGAGCAACAAGATCAATTCCCGATTAGGCAGCAACCGCATCAATTTCACTCCATACGACAAGAACCAGCTCATTGAGATCTTGACGAATCGACTAGAAGGACTAGAGAGTGCTGGCGGAAAGGGCGTCTTTGCTAAAGACGCAATCGGTCTTGTCGCCGGCAAGGTCGCGGGCGTGACGGGAGATGCCCGTCGTGCGCTGGACATCTGCAGACGAGCGGTTGAAAAGGTGGAAGCGGAGAACATGGCTCGCGCGGCAGAAGGCAAAGATGCAAGAGCGGTCACTGCAGGTGACATTGTGGTTGTGCACAAGGAGATGACAAGCTCGGGTCTCTTGCTATACGTCAAGCGCGCTGGTCTGCATCAGCGAATCATGTTGCTGGCATTGTCCCGAGCTATTCGCAAGCTCGGCGTTGCAGACGAGGTCGAATTTGGTGATGTGAGTGGAGATCACGTTACACGATAATTTCTATCGGAATGTAGCTGACAATTGTTATGCTTCTTCGACACTTCATTTCTGCTCTTGCGAACAGATCATACGGTGGCACATTGACTTTTGCCGTCAAACGGCAATCCAGCCCGCTCCTACACACACGCAGCTCTTTTCGATCCTCCAGAGTCTGGCAGACATGAAGCTCGTGACGACCGAGGGTAGCCGGCACGATTATTTCCAGCGTGTGCAAGCCAATGTGCGTGATGATGAGCTGGAGCTTGTGTTTAGAAAGGAACAGCGGTTCTCGCATTATCTACGGTGAATGCAGGTAGAACCTTGATAAGACGCGCAATGGTTGTTTCCTTGATCGTTCGTGCAAGTTCTGCAGAGTAGCTTCTGGCTTGCGGAAAGAAGTTTCCGGAGTAGGCCTTTCTTCTTGCTGGATGTATTGCGCCACCGCTGCGTCTTCTGGGCCAATGGAGACTCGAATAGATCATGTAACTACGACCTTGTTGAGTGTCCAGACCTGAATGTCCTGTACATTGCCCCATACGCCAGGCGGAATGGTATCTGCGTCTTTGACTACAGTGTAGCCTCTTTTGATCCAATAGTTTTTATTGATAGTCCCGCCAAGCGCAGAGACCCAAAGTCGAATCGGTTTTTCATCCACTGCGTCCGGGTCATGCCGACTCAGTCGGTCTTGGAACAGTCGGTCTTGGAGATGCGCGAGCAGTAGTGCGTTCAAGTGGGAAATAAAGCCCATCCCTCGATACTTTGCATCGTCAAGACTGGCACACGTCGCAATCTCCCACTCGTGGTATAATTCAAGCTGAGGATCGACTTGAGTGTCTAGTGCTGTATCGTAGCGCGCTGCAATGTCCTTTTCGATGCTTCCGTCTGAAGAAGCCGCCCGTACAGCCCGCCAGTGCCGCTGTGCGACTGATCCTTTCCACTTTTTGACAGAAGCGATGGCGACGAGCTTGTCTCGGCGGCCATTCGTACTATTACTACTATCAGAAGACAGGTGTGTCGTGTCGTTATCGGAGCTTTGGAGTGCCGAGACATCCTCGAACATCAAAGCCACCAAGCTGTCTTTCGGAGGCAGCTCATGCACAATCTGCATATCCGAGCGCAGCCTGAGGCCGGTGAAGAACGAATGACGAGGGACACCAAGGCTGTCTTCGAGTTTGTAGTGTGCACCCTTGTACGCGTCATTGACGAGCTGCTTGAGATGTTGCAGCAAGCTAAGGTCTTGGGCAATCTCGCTCGTGGTCATCAGGCGAGAGGAGAAGCCTGGGCGCGATGACGAGGTTGATGCAGTGGAGATAGGAGTGCTGGCGTTGCCGTTGGCGTGGGGTGTACGTGCCTCTGAAGGGCCTGCTTGCTCGAGCGTCATGGTTTGAATAATGTCTGGCACTTGCTCCGGAAGAGACGGGCCTGGCGGGCGAAGCTTCATCGAAAAGATCGCTGTCGAAAACCAAAGGATCTTGGTCACGTGCGCGTGCTTGCCAGCACAGATGCAATTGCTTTCAGGCATGAAGCACACTTGCAGAGATGGCTGCTCTGACGGACTTGACTCTATCTGACATACTCATCGTTCTTGCTGGTTGATGTGGTTGGCTGCATGGACTTATAGTCCTTCGACAAACGACAGTCTGACGAGCCGCAACTTGGAAATCGGACCTCGAGCTTCAAAGAGGCGCTGAGGCTGTGGACGCAAGCATGACGTGCTGTCGAGCTTCCAAACGGTCCAAAGCAGGGTTGCAATAATCTATCATACGGTACTTGCAGATCTGTGTCTCTCGGAGACGTCCTGCAATTGCAATTCAAATCCAATTCACAAAGTGACTCTCTCTTGGAATTCGATTTCCCGATTCACCCGCTGCAAAGAGACCACCGGGCCCGTGGGCGATCGAAGCGCTGCTTGAGCGTCCTCATCACCGCACCCGCCTGCACTCTGTCCAACGACTGTGTGCGTGTGTGTGTGTGGCCAAGACGGCAGACCACAGTCCATCGCAGTTGACACTACTTTCGCACGCCATCCATCCATCCATCCATCCATCGCTCCCACTGCGAACACGCTGCAGGAACAAGAGACAAGCAAACGAACAATGGACAAGCAATGAATGAGGAAATCGAGGACAAGGGCGAGCACCGAGGCAGCATCAGAGGGTTGTCAGCGACCATGAGCGAGTCACCTGGCAGTCAAGAGGGTCTTCATCGACATGCTGCTGGTGATGCCCGCTCCAAGCCGCCGCCGCCGCTGCTGCCGTCAGCCTCAGCATCAGCAGTGACCGCCTCACCGTCAACAAGCATCTCCACCACCACCGCCGTCCCAGCGCACCTCGCACGCGCAGACTCTGGCGCATCCTCTGCCTCGTCGTCCTCCTCTGCTGGCTCGTGCGACTCGTACGGCGCGCCATCAACGACGCTGTCCTGCTCCTCTGCGCCCTCGTCGCTCTTCTCGTCATCGGACACTGGAGACCGCAGGAGTTCGTTTGCTTCGTCCGTGTGGGAGAGCGAGGGTGAGGACAGCCACAGAGACAAAGAACAAGAAGACGACCACGTGGTGGATGCTGCAAATACACCGTCTGCTGCACCGGCACCCCTTCGCGCCTCTATAGCACGCACAGTCTCAGACTCGGGCAGCAGCGTCGCCAGCGAGTCTGCATCTTCGGATTCCGCATCCACGAGCACGGCTGCAAACATGGCCACTCCGACCGTCGAGCTGGGTCAGCTGCATCTGTTCCCGAGCAGCAGTAACAGCAGCTCGTCCATCACTGCTGCTTCACCCAGCCACGCTGCTGGCCTTTCGTCGCCATCCTCGGCCTCTCCCGTCTATGCTGCTGCCCGCGTACGGCCTCTTGTGACATCCCCAGACATGCTCCGCTATGCTCAGCGCGTGACTGCGATGGGCACACAGTACGGCCACTTCCCTGCTGGACACCGCAAGTCGGCGACAGCAAGCCCAGGTGTATCCACGCCTTCGTCTGCCTCGTCGTCGTCCACTGTCCGGCCATCCTTGTCCCACTCTGCATCATCAACCGCCTCGTCTGAAGGCTTTCCTTGGACTGCAAGACCATCCACGGGACAACCTACCTCCAGCAGTCATCGTTACAGTAGCAACCACTATCATTCCACAGATACCTCTTCTCGACCGTCTACCTCTTCGTCTGTCTATGCAGATATCAGACCCTGTTGGACTAGAATGACGAGCTCCTCCTCTTCGCTCGTCGCCACTCCCTCTGCCATCTTTTCCGCGTCGTTGAATGAGGCGGATGACGATGAAGCTCCAGCAACGTATGCTAGCGTGCGCAATGCAAGTCCCCAGCCCTCGCGCTCGCGTTCAGAATCACAGCACTCATCGTCAATCGCTACCAATGTTGGCTCGTTGCAAAATGGCACGCACCGTCAGAGCGCTGCTCCAGCAAGCGGTGCAATGACGGCATCTTCGTCTGCAGAGACGACGACGACGACGATACACGAAGATGACGATGCAGCACGCACTCAGCAGGGGCCGTCTGTTGCTGCTACTTCTCCTTCATCGAGCTTGCAATCCACGTCGCGCGACCCGTCGGCGCATGCACATTCTTCGCGTGGTCCATCACAAAGTACCCCTCAGCGCCCCCATCAGGATCGGGACAAGCAGCAGCACCCTCTCCCTCGCAGCAGCGATACAGACTCGCCTCGACGATCAGCTACGTCGCCTTTCACATTCGAGGCGCCCCAAGAGGCCGCAATGGCCGCTGCTGCCCTTGCGCATCTAGGAACAGCCGCAGCCCCACTGCCAGCACGGACCTCGCCGACTCATCACCACATGCGCCCGTTGCAGCAGCAGCAGAATCATGTTCAGCAGTATCAAGCAAGGTACAGCAGCAGCAGCAGCAATAGCAAGACTCGCGCTGTTGGTGGTGACGCCGCTGCAATCCTACCCCCTATCGGCGGGCCTAGCAGTATCGAGGGCGCCGTCGAGAGCACCACCAGCCCATCTCCCTCTTTAGCATTCTCGCTCGACTCTTTCACCATGTCTCCTACGTATGGCGGAACAGCGAGCCAAGCATCAACGTTTCGCGGTGCCGCTGCTCAAATCAGTCGCGCGCGCAACCCCTCTGTCGATTCGCACAACACGACCGCGAGCATCGGCAGCGGATCGTTGTACACGAGCTCCAGTGGTCACAGCAGCGGCAATTGGTCTGCTTACAGCGGTAGCACTGCACTTTCGTCCATCGGCGGCGGCACCAGCAGCAGCAATAGCAGCGTTCGCGATTCCAGCTCGGGGTTAAACTGCCAGCTCGGCAGTCACGGCAGCATCGCTGGCATTTTAGCCCAAAGTAGCGGACCGCCTGGTCAGCACGCTTCCACGACGAGACCCTCGACTAGCTCGTCGACTCTCAGCAGCGGCACAAGACCATGGGTCAAAGACTCTGATGCAGCTAGCGTCAAGAGTTCCTCTGGGCTTTCTTCAGAAGGCAGCTGCGATAGCAGCGAAAAGGAGCCTTCGGTCATGTCCCCCGCCGCACCTCCGCCCGTGCCTTGTGAGTTGGCGGCCTTCTTTACCGGCTTGCATACTTTTTTTGCCATCTCTTGCTGACGCCTGGTGATTTTTTCTCTCTACAGTCCTCTCGACCGGCCCTTCGCCGGCTGGCTGCAAAATTCAGGTCGACACGTCAAACCCAGATCATTTCGATGTCATCGTGACACTGCCTGGCTTCTCGCTAGAGAACATTACGTGAGTGGCCCTCCCATCGCGGTTCATCCGAGTCGCTCGTGCTTATACAATGTACTTTTGGACAGTCTCGCTCTGAAACGCAATGGCTCGTTGCATATCCTCGCCGACAAATATGACGACATTGCGTCACTGGCGATGGAAGGTGACGATGCGCACGGAGGGCACTTTGAACGCATGGTCGAGCTGGGCGAGACTGCCATTGGCGCCAAAGTCACGGCGGAATTCGATGGGAAACGCCTCAAAGTGGTGGTGAAGAAGCGAGACTCTGGACCGAAGCAAACTACAAGCCGACCTCGGCATCATCATTCGTCTCTTGATCTGTTAGCGCATCGGTAGCGACAAGCCAAGGCTTGCGACCCCTCGGCATCAGCGTAAAGTTCTCGCCTTCGGTATGACGGGAGTGTCGATGCTCGTCAAAGCCAACGATCACCGCGGTACCGGCGCATTGCAAAGATCCGACTGGAACCATCTTCTACTCAAACATGTCTCATAAATTTCCCTCCTAATCCCGTGTACATGGGATCACTTGTGGTCGGACTCAGCAAGTCGACCTGATGAAGCAACCCCGCCCTGTAATAAAAGCTGGTCAACTGTTGTTGTGCCACCACGTGAATGCTCGCAAAGACCATGACGAGGCACGATAGAAGTCGCTGGTGAATATGTGGCAGCATGGCTCTGGTCGATCTATTCTTTTTTCAGTCAGGACCTGCATTCATCGTTTATTTCGTTGTATATACGAGAAAAGACTGTCTAATTCCTCTCATTGGAGAGTATGCAAAGCATTGAAGAGTATTGCAACGCCAGCAAAAAAGCAGGGTCTGAGATATTTGCCTGAGAGCCTTGGACCTTCTCCCTCTGGTACCAGTCGCACTTGTCCCCTGCCTGACCCCTCGCCACCGACTTCCGCGATAAGTGTCGCAGCTTTGCGACGCAGTAGCATATTCCGTAGACAGGACCCAGATTGTTTTCAACTGCTTGCGCAAATCTCCTCGGGCCCTTTGCCAAGCGTCCAAGTCTCCAAGAGTGGATTGGCTGGGTTGCATCAGCTGGGCAGAGCGTGATCGGCGTTCGTCTCAGCTCCAATTGCTCGCAGAAAGCAGCTTCAAGCACCCAGCCACAGTCATGCATCTCATGTACACGCTGGACACAAACGGCAACAGGATCTATACCCTCAAAGTGAGCCTGGCCCTCCACTTGACGCCTCTAGCGAGGATAGCGGGTTTTGACGCTTCACATCAGAAAATTACCACGGCTGGCAAGATCTCAAAGTCGGCACATCCAGGTGGGCAGTGATGGCGGTTATAGTCTTTGAATATGAGACTCTGGCTCAATGCTCGTTCTCTTGCCCTCTTCCCAGCACGATTCTCGCCAGATGACAAGTTCTCGAGACACCGTGTAACAATCAAGAAGCGCTACGGCGTCCTGCTGCCGCAAACGCCTGAGCGGCCAATGTAGCCTGTCAAGCCAATTCTCCTTGTAGGTCCTTTTATGACTTGCCTTCGACTGCACATAGCTAAAGCTGGTCCTCCCGTGTCACAGCGCTCGTATTTCCGGTTTCGCAGTCTTCAGTCGTTGTAATCTTATCCCTGACAGCACAGACTTCACAGCTCATGTACAAGGTAGCGCACATGGAATTGCATACTGCGGTCCTTGTACGTTGCATTGATTACCCTCTACACAAGCGTGGTCTATGCTACAGGCCTAGTGTCCATTACGGCTCTCGGTCATAACAGTGCAGTAATCGGTCCTGCTCACCGCATATCTATTTCAATCCAAGTCTGACAATGATGCCTTTAGCGACTGCACGCGTTTTTCAAGGGTCTCCAAGAGTGTCCGCATGTCTTCGATCTCTGCTCGCGCATCCTTGACGGGACCGCCGGCCAGCGTAGGGACTTGAAAGTATTCCTGGAGCACTCCTCTCACAGCAGCAGCAACTTCTTGCTGCCCAGAGCCAGGCAAATTGACGCTCTGATACACCTCGCCAGCGTTTGCCGAAACGGCACGCTTCGCTGAAGCTTTCGACGACGTTCTCCGCATAGACGACAAAGTGAACAGATTTGAAAGAACCAGAACGATGATGATAAAGGTGCATGCCAAGGTGGCTGGACTCATTTGCCCCAGTAGATCTACCAGAGTGTCGTAGAGCGTCGTGACGAAGTCGCAAAGAGGCTTTGAAAATGGCACGTTGTTCGATATGAATGACAGTGGCTCCGGGGTGGAGCTTGTCCCAGCATTTCCCGACCCGCCTTTGTCACCACCATTGGCTTCTGATGTGCCTAGACCGTCACCGTCCCCTAAAGAGCTGCCGACGCTCTGATGGACTTCCTCGCTGTCGTCCTCGGCTCCTTCGTAGAACTCGGATTTGTGCGCAGCGATGTATGCGCGGATCGATTTATCAAGAGCAACGTATAACGTTTTCTGGCCGTCGATCGATGACTTGTCCACAATACCTGTAAAGTATGGACGGGTCAATGAATCGCAAAACAGATAAAGCTACGGAACATCCTACTTTTCAAGAAACTTTTGCCCGTCCATTCTACGGCGGTGGTGACCAGGACACGTGTGCTGCTGTTGCGGGCCCAGGTCAAGCAGGTTTTGGTTTTGACAGAAAAGGATCCTCCGCTAGGTACGTCTGGCGTTCTTGTTGTAGTCAAGTTGACCACAAATTTATCAAAGTCCACATGAAGATTCTCGTCCGTAAGTGTACACTTGGCACTTTTCGGCCCAACGGGCGCGCTGAGAGGCTTGATGTAGCTGTACGAGCGACCGAGTAGATTCGACCGTCCTGGCTGAGGAGCCCAATCACCAATTTGGAGGTCTGTAAGCTTCATGTCGTTGCACAAGAAATCACGCATGAAACCAGAGGTGAACATGAGATTGTAGAGCTTTTCCGGCGAGCCTGGAAAGACAGCGTCCATAACGACAGTCGGATAGTGTCCATTGGAAGCCGCGCAATTGCATTGAGTAGGCGCGTGATGCGTGACAGGTGCTTTCTCCGTCAATCGGGATGCGCCGAGGCTCGCTCGTGGCCGAAGCACACCGCTTTCGTTCTCTTGCACGCCAGTTGGGCTGAGACTATCAGTGCTATCGAGTGTGCATTGCGTAAAGGCACTCATGCCTTTTGCCTTTCGAAAACGGCGTTTGCCCATTTTCTTTTTCTTGCGACTCGAGCCTTCACCGTCCAGATTTGGTATCTCATCCACATTAGACAAGGCGAGATCCTCTTCTTCGTCTTCCGTGATAGCCGTGTCCGGTAAAGCCGCCGAGGCGGGCACAACTGGATGAGAATTGCGCCAGAGCGAAACTATGAGCTCGTATGTTATGTCTCGAGAAAGGAATGAGGCGAAATTGTGTCTTGAGTGCATGGTGGCGATGAGAATAGCATTTGGGATGACCAAGGCAGTATTGCGCTTCTCAATGGCAATGATCTCGCTGAAGTTGAGCATAAGCTGAATGTGGAGGCGGACGGTCAGAAGGTTTGCAAAGATATTCGCTGGCGAGTAGACACCTGACTTACAGTCGTCACCCAGCCAAAAATGTTTGCCTGAAAGCACAGGCGATGCTCGGAAATGTACAGCCGGCCCTGAATGAGGATTTCTCGCTGAAGTGCACAGCCGTAGTCTGCAACGAAGTTGATACGTTAGCGCAGGGGCATTCTCATGTACAGCGTACTCCGCACCTTCGATCAGATAGTCATCATCCGGAACATTTGGGAAGATGTTGTGGAAGTCGGTGTTGCGCTTGCTGCTCGCAAGAGCATATCCAGCTCCCAGCTGATGCACAACGTCATCAAAATCCCCGAGCGCATCTATGGAGACCATAGCATTGAAAGCCGGGTCGTCCTCGTACTGCGGTGAGTCATGTGGGGTGTAGTTGCTGAGAGGTGTAGGTGATTCGTATCCGGTCAGCTCCTCGCTAGATCGGCTAATGATCGCTGGAAAGTCTGCTTGATGCGCTTGTTGAGCTGCCTGCTGGCTGCTTGTAGAAGACAGAGCCTCGCTGCCGCTCGTCGCTTTTCTTGCAGGCTGCGTCCGCTGGCGATTCGCTGAAGGCACTCGAGCTATGTCAAAAGGATGAGCCATTCCAGGGGCCGGTGCAGCCAGAGCTACTCCAGATAACGCCAACGCGCCAGCTATTCCGTGACTAGGCTTCCTTGCAGCAGCTCCTGGCTTGCCCGAGCTGAACGATGACGCTCGTATTGGAGAAGCGGAGGGAGCTGGACGATTTGACGGGGCGGCACCCGCTGCAGCAAACGTGCTGGACCTGCCACGAGGTATGTCTCCGGGGCTGGCTGCAGTTAACGGCAAAAGTGTTGATGTCGAGGGTTCCGTTGGGTTGCTGAGGCCCCGCGTGCGTCCGTCACTATGAGAGGCAGCGTGGCCGACGACTGACGAGTCTGAGCTGGATGACGAAGTGCCTACGTCTGAAGTCTCAAAGACTGGTGGATATTGGCTTGATGGCGGTCTCGAGTGACTGTTGCCCATCAGCAAAGGTGCAGTGTCTTCGCCGGTGACGAACAACTGTGGTTGCGAAGGCTGAGGAGAGGATACGACATCCAGGGGTTCCAGGAATTGCTGATGCCCTGGTTTGGGTGTGATAGCGTCCAAAGTGCTATTGCTGCCACTTGCTTTGACAAAGGCATCCAAGGAAAGCGAGCCCTCGCCAACCGGTTGGTATGCGGCTGACGCTGCAGAAGGGTGAAAGTAGGTCTCGCGCTCATGTTTCGTGCCACGAAACTCTTCTGCTATCGCAGTGCCAGAAGTTGCGCGCGACATGCCTGCCGTTGTGGCTACTGTGCCGTCAACGGCAGGGCCGCCACGGTGAAAGATGCCTCCTCTGTGCACGCTGTTGCGGCGGCCAGCGCTGCCTTTCTCGTCAAGCATGCTGCTAACTGTGCGAGCATGACCCATCTCCGATGTCGAGTCGTAGACCACGGGTGTGCCGTCGGCCGTTGTTTCTGGCAAGACGACCATGCTGCTGCTGCTTGGCTGCCGCCTCATGCCTGCCTTGGCCTGAACCGTTTCTTGCTGGCTGGTAGCTAGCACGTTGCCATTGGAGAAGGAAGAGTCGCGTGTACGACGCCTTTCGAGTGCTAGACCAGATGTGTCCCTCTCAGGCGAGGTCGTCGTTGAGCTGGTCGAGCCGTCGTCCTTGTTGACCTTGGAGACGCTGGTGGCAGCTTTGCGCTTGTTGAGAAGTGCCGTCACTCGAGACATAGCTCTCTATGCACGAGCATGAGAGGGAAGAAGAGCGCGGCGTTCTCTGTATGAGATGTTCAGCGCGAAAGCGGAAGTCCGACTTGCATGCATAGGTCAAAGCAGAAGGGCATGCTTGTAGACGCGGCCGTGCCAGTGCGGCGCTGTCGGTGCGGTGATTATCAAGTCGTAAAGTCAGGCAATCAACCCCTCATGCGCATGTAACGCGTTGATTGTTTCTTAATAATAGTATCAAGCTTCAGATCAGGCTCACTTGCATCCAGCTAGAAGGAAGACTACAGGACTGGCAGACCCTTGACAAAACACGTGACTCGCAAGAATACTGCTACTGACCTTGTCGATATCGCTACGTTGGCTTACCGCCAGCACACCACAGGGATTCCAGGGCATTGTTACAGCTTGGACTTGACCCACATCCCAAGCTTCTCCAATCCAGCAGGCCCATCATATATATCCCGCTCGACAATGCGCGTGTTAACCTGAATGATGAACACTAAAATTCAGCGCGTCTGGTCAGAATTGGCGTAGCCAGGCCCAGGTCTACTTACGTGCTGTACTCCGAGTTGTGACACATTGTTCACGCCAAGCAATCTCATAGCCGTGTCGGTCTCTGCTTTCAAAATCTCGAATACCCGCTTGACGCCTTCGGGTCCGCCAGCACCAAGGCCATACAATGGACTTCTGCCCAAACCGACCGCTCTTGCGCCCAGCGCTAAGGCTTTGACAATGTCAGTGCCCCTTTTGATACCGCCATCAATGTAGATCTCGAGCTTTTTGAACACCTCGGGGCAGTATTTATGACACTCGAGCAAGGTGTGGATTGCTGGCGGCGCGGTGTCGGCAGCACGTCCTCCGTGATTCGACAGTATTACGCCTTTGATACGAGGGTACAGTGAGGCCATGTAGACGTCCTCGTGAGTTTGCAGACCTTTCAACACGATTGGTCGATCTGTGTGCTTTTCGAGCCATGGCATGGTAATTTTCCAGTTCAAATCCGCTGCAGTGCCGGCGAACATGGCACGGCCAACCCCGCCTCCGCCAGGACCTGGAGCGTCGACACCACTTTCTTCTGCTTTTGCAGTCTTATCCGCTTTCTTGACTGCGACAGTACTTGGCGCGGGTAGAGCTGCTGCAACACTGCCTTCTCGCTCGTCGAGTTCACGCTTGCCAGGTACGGGCGCGTCTAGCGTTAGCACGACGAATTTCACCGATGGTATCTTGTTGATTCTAGCCAGGCTAGCCTCGCTCTTCTTGCGATCATTCTGGACGTAGATCTGCCAGCCAAATATCTGATCTGGCCCCGCACCAGTGCATATCTGTTCAGGAGTCATTGACGCATTGTGACTGATAATCTGACAGACTCCCCACTTTTCGCAGGCCCGAGCGATGCCTCGTTCTCCCTCTGGATGGGCCAAACGGGCTTGTGCAGCCGGTGAGACGAAGAATGGCACTTGTACTTTGTGTCCGAGTATAGCTGTCCGAGTGTCACAATCCTTGACGTCGATGAAGACTCGAGGCCGCAAGAGGATGTCCCCGTATACGCGGTGATTGTTGCTCTTAGACCATAGGTCATCGGAAGCTGAAAAGTAGTATGCCCATGCTCGACGGCTCATAAGCTGCGTAGCGACCTTTTCAATTTCGTCCAAGTTCAGGCATTGCGCAACTGTCATAGTCGGCGGCGGAGTTTCACTGCTGTTTGTCTTCGATTCTTCCGTAGATTTTCGAGGTAAAGTATCAGCATCTATGCTTCCAAGTAAGCTTTCGGCCGGAAGCGAGCTTTCCAAGGTCCCTGGCGGGTGCACTGGATCGTAGGCTTCTGTGGCATCCGCTCCTGCGAGTTGGAGAATCACTCGAGACCCTCCAGGGTGTTCTGAAAGGAAGTCGGAGACATCGTAGACCTTTCCATACAGAATGACCCAGCAGTCTCCAGCGGTCTTGTGCTTTTGCACTGTTACATTCAGCGAGAGCACCATTCAATTCATTGTCACATTGTCAACTGGTGTGGCAGGGCGTAGTAGCCGTCGATAGCCATGGAGCCACATGAGAACAGCGCTCACCTTCGTCAAAGGACAGCGTCCTTGCCATGCTCTTGCACTCGCTCTCGCTATAGTGCTGTGAGGGCTTTGCCGACAGCTGGCTGGCTGGAAGTGAGTCAAGAGCGATTCGCGAGGTGCCTCGTTGGACGGTCCGGCACGCGAGGCATGGCGTGGCAACTTGCAGGACTAGCACGTGCGCACAGAGATTAGAGAGGGTGCGGCTACATTGCATGCGAGCAGCCTGCTGCTCACTTGCTACCATATACACTGATAACAATCCAAGTAACTTTCCATAAAGAATCCTGCCACGTCACTTGCGCCGGGCGTGGACGTGGAAAGAAAACATCCGACAACAACGACACCTGGTCCTGTCAAACCCGATGAGTAGGGCTACTATCTCTACCAGAAAACGATGCCTTTATAGCTCCCTCTTTGTTCGCAAGACGCGATGCCAGTTGGCAGCGCCCATCTGTCCCTTTTGTGGCATGATCGCGCGCACAACATTGTCGCGACGTCTGCGACGTCGGCAAGTCTTTGTACGAGAGGTCGAGGACTTGCCGCCGCTAGATGGTGAAGACGATGAGGATGAGCCAGAGCTGCTTCCGTCAAGAGCAGGGGTGGGGGTGGCGTCGGAAGAGGTTCCGGAGGCATCGCTGTCACTCGACGTGGTGGTACCGGACGACGAGCTCGACTTGGACGACTTGGATGAACTGCCTGATCCATCTAGACTCTGGCTGAGCATCCACTTCAGTGTCTCGGCGTTGAAGGGCCCGACTGAGAGTCCAGAGTGATCGGTATTCAGGATGGTGAGCTTGGAATTCGAATCGCCCAGCTTTTCCATTTCCTTTTGGGTAGCCTCACCGCCAGCAGGAGGCACTGTTGTATCTTGCGAGCCCACAAACGCTCTCACGGGAACCTTCTTGACCAGGCTGAGCAGATCGAAGGGTGCTTTTGCAGTGGCCTTGAGAGAATTTTGAATCTCATTCGTTTCGGCATTTCCACCACTTGGGACGATTGCAGCAACAGTTTCTGGCGCATATGTCGCGTAGCGCCATGTACCAAATGCACCCATACTATAGCCCGCAACGTAGAACTTTGATGCGTCGACGTTGTATTTGCTTTTGACGTCTTCGACAACCTTTTCCAGGAGCTCTGGATACCAGTATTGCGGGTCCAGCCCATTACTTGTGGAGGAAGGGGCGACAGGAACAATGGAGATGAACTCTGTTGCAGCAAGAGTCTGTGCATCGCCTTTGTTGCCAGATTCGTATTCGTTTACGAGCTTTCCAAAACCATCGTAGGTGGACTGTTGCGACACAGGATGGGAATGTCAGTTCGAAATTCGGTGCCCATGCGTGCACGTGCCCTCTGTCGCCTTTCCTGCCATGCATGAATGCTTACCAGCGTTTCAACCTGACTTGGGCTGCCTCTGGCGCCTCTGCCCGAGAGAAAGAGAACCGTTGGCATTTCTTTGTCGCCTGCATCGTCTGGTACATTCACGCAGTAAGGGTAGAACTCGCCCAGCGAGGTGTCGCACGTCCTTTTGGCTTGTGCAAGCGGTGCAAGGAGCGTGCTGCAGAGCGCAAGGCCGGCCAAAGCGCAGAGTCGGAGTCTTGACGCGACTTGCGCCTGTCCTGCGTGAACGCGTCCGGACCTGCCGGAGCGTGCAGCAGCGTGGGAGAAGGCTGGTGAGGTGGACATGTTGCTTGTTGGGAGGGAGTGTGAGTGAGAGTGGGTGCAGAAGGAAAAGGTGTGTGGTCAAAAAGCCTTCGTGCACGAGACGCGCGTGTAAACGAGGTCCAAGCTGGGCGTGATCGGCAAGCCCACAGGGACCTGCCCTTGTGCAAAAAGAGCCAGCAGCAGCGGGATTAGCCTGCATAGAAACAGTCGCATTGATGGTTACGTGTGATACTGGCTTGGTGCAAGCATGCTCTCGCAGTAACTCGTGCTCGTTGCGCCGGCTGCCTTGTCCCGATCAGGTTATTTCGAAGCATCACCGACAGCATTGCCGGACTTCCAGCTATTAGTTATGCGCCTCTCTCTGTCACTCGCCTCTTCACGTCTCCCGAGACCAAGTGTTGGTACACTCAAAGGCATGGTCACTGATAATCGCCTCAGAGAGGCTGACAGCTCTGGCGATGATTCACGCTTGTGCTTCTACATTCCCTCGCCGCTTCACCCTCAAGCATATACCCGATGCGAGGAGCTGGGCATCGATGTCATTGTGCCAAAAGACCCACGAAGTCAGACTTGGGGCAAATGTAAGTAGATAGCCGAGTCTCACCTCGCGGTCGAGGCTATATTCACGCCCGGTTTGCAGATGCCGACGCTATCGTGTTGCGACAGGGTCGTGTTCGAGGTATACCGCCTAGCATCTGAAAAGATTGAACGGCCATGCTTGACGTTACATCTTCATCAATAGAGGATCTTGGAATCGCCAAGAAGCTGAAGATCATTGCGAGAAATGGTGAGTGGTATGGCAAAAGAGTGCACGAGCGCCACTGACAGCTATCTTTTAGGAACTGGGTAAGGCGAATTGGCTTTGTGTGAGGGAGGCATCTCTAAATGAAAGTGCAACACATGCTCGCCATAGTTATGACATGGGTGAGTTCGCGCGTGTCCAATATGGCAGGCAGGGCTGATTTGTTCCGCTTGGTAATCAGTCAATGTACCCCGGTGCAAGGAGTTGGGCATAGCAGTGACAAATCTGCCAGGTATGGCGCTCGTTCCTTCAACTTACGAGAATGTCCCAAATACTGACCCGTTTTTCGGCTCAGGATTCAATGCCGAAGCAGTAGCGGAACTTACCCTCGGCCTAGCGCTGTCTGTCACAAGACGAATGCCAGAATTCGACCGCCGCTTACGAGCTGGTGAGACTGTCCCGTGAGTGGTATACAACTACAAAGCTCCTGTAATTCGCTAAGATAGCTCTTCTTCAGCTCCGCGCATAACATTGGCCTAAGTCTCTTTCGAAAGACAATTGGTCTAGTCGGAATGGGCGATATAGCACGCGAAGTCGCACTCAAGTTCCACTATGCTTTCAATTGCGAGATACTGGTCTACTCGCCTACATCCTCAGAGACAAGATGGACCGAGAGATCCGACAAGCCTGGCGACATCGTCATCCCGCATAAGCGAGTTGACTCTCTCGATGATATTCTCAAGCAAAGCGACGTGGTCTCGTTGCATTGCCCTGCAATTCCGGAAACCTTCAAAATGATGGGCAAAGCGCAATTTGAGATGATGAAGACTTCGG